>JAJFZO010000087.1:5975000-6092500 GCA_021397835.1 Moringa oleifera
AATTTAATTTTCATTTCATCCAGGAAAAGCCATCTTTTTCTCAACAATTT
This sequence comes from Moringa oleifera, assembly GCA_021397835.1. Lineage (NCBI taxonomy): Eukaryota > Viridiplantae > Streptophyta > Magnoliopsida > Brassicales > Moringaceae > Moringa > Moringa oleifera. The sequence continues at coordinate 5,975,051 of JAJFZO010000087.1, forward strand.
TTTTGTCATTTGATCCAATAGCATTCCATTAGATAAGAATAGATTTGATAAATACTGATAACTTTCGAATGGAATATTAAAATGAAAAAATTCATTAAATAATGAACTATTGGTTCTAAGCCATCTCTAGCAATGAATCAACAATTTGAAGTGCTTTTCTTACGTATTCTTAATAAACCAATGTTTATATATAGATGTAAAAGGATCTGTTTGGGAAGCAAGAAGCCCCTTTGACATCTCTTCATCTGGAAAGAATTCTCAATGTGAAAACACAGAGACAAAGGGTTGATCTTTGAATAGGAAAAATAGTGAATCCGTAAGGTCCCAAATGAATTGGCTTATTCAGAAAAAGCCTTGCTCTTTGGAAAATCTATCTCGTGTTTGGTACTGCATGGTTCCACTCTACAAGAGCTTTGAATCATTCGCTTGAAGCTCATCCTTTTCATCATAAATGATCCACTTGCCCCGAAATGACCTGGCCTAATAGAGAAATCCCAATCATTGGGCCTTTCGATACAATCAAATAGAAAGCCCCAAGGGCGCCATATTCTAGGAGCCCAAACTATGTGATTGAATAAATCCTCCTCTATCTGTTGCGAGTCGAGGACTCCTTCTCCTTCCTCTTCTTCAAACTTTGATTCATATTTTTCATAAAGAAATCTCTGATCAATCATAGAACAAGATCCATTTTGCATCATATATAAAGGATTCCTTGGTTCGGACTAAAGAAGCAATGTCACTCGATCATTATCAAACTGACTATAATCTTTTTCTATCTGTGAGGATCCCATTAGAGCGTCTTCTACTTCTAATAGGCCATGAACTAGATCAGAATCATTCTCAACAAATCCATAAGAAGTGATCCCATTTTTTTCATCAGGTTCGGGTAGAGATCAAAGGTCTTGAGCGACCGATCCGGCAGAACAACTCAAAAGATAAAGAAATATTGTTAATTTCTTCATGCTGGTTCCAAGTTCGAAGTACCATTTGTACAAATAAGAATCCCCTTCGTTACATGATTTCTTCTTCATATAGATAGATATAGGATCTATGGGGCAATTACTTAGAAGTACATTTTATGCAACAACTCTTCCTATCTAATAGAAAAGGATCCCATAATCCTGAATCGATCTTACCTGGGTTGCAAATCCTAAGTTTGTCTATGGAGAGTAGATCTAATTGTATTAGTGTCTATAATTGATTTCTTCTATGTAATACTAATCGATAGGGTCTCATTGGTAAGTGCTACAAGATCTTGTGTATTGGAACCCATGGTTATGGACTCGAATCCATTAGTATGGAACATTTTATTTTCCAAGTGAAATCCCCTAGTATATGAAAGAGTGAAAAGTGCTTTCATTGTTGTGGAATAAAAAGCCTTCATATCTTAATGCATGTATTTAATTTATTCGGGGCTATTAGAGCAAGATCCACTTTTTGGGGAATATGAGTCAAAGCAATAACAAGAATATTTCTAGTGGAACATCTTTCACAATCCTTAGAGAGAGAGTTCACTAATAGACTGAGGGATAAGTAATTCGACTCGTTCACATCCAGATCATGAATGTTTAAAATCCATATTATGCAAGGAGACATTGCTTTTGCTAATTCGAATTGAAAGGTGATATAAAATCGGTCTATTTCCGACATCATATTTGTAGTTGGCACATTCAACATAGATAGAAGCTCCAGCTCCGTATCAAGTTCATGATCGATATCATCGCTATCATCAATATCGTTACTGACACCAATATCGTTACTAGCATCAATATTGTCACTATCATCAATATCAATATCATCAATAAAAAAACTTTGAGGCTTGTTATCCATGAACTTATGTAGAAATACTGTAATCAAAGGAATATAAGAGTTTTTCGCTAGGTATTTAACCAAATAAGATCGCTCGGTTCCTATATAACCTATCACTAAAATACCCTTAGAGGGGGATAGGGCTAAGTGGAGCTAAAAAGGTTTTTCATGAGACGGGAAATGAAAACTATTAGCCCCAAACGAAGTTTGTGAATAAGTGATTGTCTGATAATGAGTAAGGAATATCTGTCTTTCTATTAAACAGGATGTGTTGAACTCATAATTCATTAGATATTTTTTATGAATGTCAACTAAGTATCGTAAGTAAATTGTTCTCGGTTGTTCAATCATTTGATAACCAGAGTTATTCTTTGTTAAATGATCACTATGAGTCAAACTCAGTAGAATTTGATCAATCTTTTTTTCTGCCGTTAAGGTGGAGAACTGAACCAAGAATTCTCTTTTTTTATCATCAATCGAATCACTGTTCACGACCCAGGATTCTATTTTTATCATCAATCCAATAGCTACTCACGTTTTTTCTTTTTCTTATCAATGAATAGATCTCTTTGCTTGTATAACTTAGATGTCTCGTATTTCTTGAAAAAGTGATTCGATTGATGGGATTTTGTATGATACTTATGAGATCGATGATATTGATGAAATTGATATTCAAATATTTCTTCTTAGAACGTATTGATTTGATCCCATAGGCGGGATCACCACCCTATAGCATGTTACCGCTACAACTCCGTATTTCTTCTAGAGAATCTCCTAATTGTTCTAGAGTAACTACAAAGAGATTCTTTAACCAGAGCGAATTCAGTTCAGATGTAGGATACCTATCCATAAGTTTTCACAACTCAATCATGCATGATGGAATCGTTAAAGATTTGACCCTTTCGAACTTTGTCTGTAACTCACTATAGGCTCGAGAAACAAAGAGAAGATGTGTACGAATGAGATATCTAACAACAAGAATAAGGAAAAGGATTGAATAGAGGAACTCGCAAACAGTTGGTGATCTCCAATGTGTCGATATCAATGGTGACTCATTATTTCGATAAATCATTTTTCAGAAAGAAGAAGATTTTGTGAACATTTACTCAAAATCTCACTTATCAGATTCCATTTGTGGAAGACACAATTTTCTCTGAAGAATTCACCATGATATATCTGATCCATGAATAATATCATGAAAAATGAATACAAATTTTTGACTGCTACTTAGTATCAGCAATAGGTCTGAAAAAGTATCTAAAAATATCAAATTTAGATATTTATTACCCTGCCGAAGTAAAGAACCATGGCATATATGTTTGGAATAGATTTCATTTTGAGAGAGTTGAAAAAGCACTATCTCATTGAAAGGTTCTATCCATTTGCCCTTTCTCAATGCATTTCTTTAGACAAAGACTCCATTTTTTCCTCTTTTCGAATGGTAAATATTTCTGAAAACATGAAGTGTGAATCAAACTGATGTTTGAATTGAAATTGAGATATTGATGCAAGTTTTTCTCTTTAGATTCATATATGAAAGAGGTTGACAATAAGTTCTTTCAAAATTGACTATTTGTCCCTCTATTAGAGGTGTTCCAGAAATGTCTGCAATCGAGTAAATAGCTCCACGAACTAATGGATCAAATCGAATTACAAAATGGAAAGATTTGCACAAGTTATACCTTTCATCACCATTTTGTGGAAAATCCTTAAATATGAATGTGTTATATACCTGCGACTCGATTGGTGAAGGTGAAATAATATCTCTCTCCAAAAAAGCATGTTTTTTTTAACCATTGCACAAAGAAAATATTTTGTTTTGAATGAACAAGATATTAAGGAATTGTCCATACGTAAAATCATAATTATTGATACGGGCCTTTTCCACATAAAAGGAGAATCTTTTGTTACAATAAAAGCAGAAGTGATGTGGATTATTCAAGAATCGAAGTTGATTTGCTTTATAAAAAGAAGATATCAATGAACTTCTATGAAATAGTTTCATGGGATTCAACCAATTGTCTTGATCGTGGGATATCACTGAGAATAAAAACCGTGTTATCAAAAGATTTCCTACAATTCTTTCTGGTATGGAATGAGTCAATCATCCAGTTTGGTATCTTATTGAACAAAAATGGTGATATTGTTTCTCCATTGATCAAGAATTTTGATTTTTTAGAAGTATTATGATCATTCGATAAAAAATGTTTCAATTTTTTCAAATGAACGATTTGAAGACCTATTGATTCTAATAACTGATTGCAGAGTTGATTGTTTGGACCTTTCAATTCATAGATGTGGATCTCAGACCTATGAATGGGGATATTCTCGAAACTCACAAAGAAAAAAGGAAGTGAGTTAGACAAAAAGAGAAATAACTTGGACAAAAAAAGAACTTGGACAAAAAGAAACGAAGTGACTTAGACAAATCTTTTTTGTCAATAACCTTAGACCAATTAATGGAATATTGATTAATACGTAATCGATCAAACACTACTTGAAAATGGCTCTTTTGCTCAGAAACAAAATGTTTCAAATACTCCTAAAAATTCTTGCTCCCATTGGACCATTTGTATCTATATGCATTAGGATCTCGATTTATGGATCTCTCGGTTCGAGAAAGAAAAATAAGAGGATCGAACCATTTCTTCTGAATCTTTTTCAAATTTGATAAATGTTGGTTGATTGTATATTTCATTATAGTTCTTTGATTCAGAGTATCATTTCTTATTTGATCCCTTTGAATTCCATATTCAAAGTTGCGATTGGATCTATTCATTAAAAAGAATTGATTCAATACATTTCTTCCATAAGTGCTATATTGGATTTGAATAAGATTTTGAATCGATCTATATTAATTGACTGCCTCCATTATGTTATTTCTGGCAAATACCACTATTTTTGGTTTTGGATCTTCCAAATAATTCCCACAGGAGATCTGGACCCATTTTTTTTCTGATCCTTCGATAAAAAGATTTATTTTCTTCATAAAAGATAGGAGGTAGAACCAATAAAGATTTCTTTTTCGATTCTTCCCTGGAGTTGAATACCTCATTCAAGAATTTTTTTTTTATCCAATCCGTAGGAATCAATAGAAAAGGCAAATCCCTTATGATACACTAGATCTAGCTCGGTTATTGATAGAATGAATAGATCTGCCATTTCTTGAAATCTCTCTTCTGATTCAAAATCGTGGTGTAACGTATATCCCCCCCTGTTTCAGTCATGGAATAGATGAAATAAATCAAAAAAATGGATTTTTGTTCAAGAATGAAATCTTATTGGAACTGTCCATATCCAGTTCATCCTTCGAAACCATATCACATCCTAGATCTGATGAAATACGATGAATTCAGACAATATTTTATAAATACGCAATTATCTTGAATATATTAACTATTTCTTTAGTTTTTTGATCGCCTGGAAGGGACAAAAGAAACATCTTGTTCTTTCTTCAATAATTTCTGGTCCCTAGTGGACCTCTCAGTAGGATTTGAACCTAGATGAAGTTTTGACCATCTATTAGAGAAAAAAAGAACGAATGGGTCTTGTAGGATTCCTAAGAAATTCTTCGATTTCTTCTGAAAGCAGACGATTATTCGTCCGTTTATCAGTTTCATGAATAGCCAGGGCATTGAGGAATATCCAGAAAGGCATTTAGGGAATTGGTCTGATTTTATCTTTATTCGTTCTGTTTGAAGAAAGGAAGGATCCCAAAGAATCAATCTTTCTTTTAGTTGTTGAATCTCTTTTTGATTGATCAATGTGTAATATTCCAAATCCTCATTACTAATGGAATCAAAATGATCTCTGAATTAATCAAAAGATCCTTTCAATTGGCTAGAATTCGTTACTGGAACGAACCTAGATCTTGTGGAATCATATTGAATATTTGACGACACATTTCTACCTTGCTAAAAAATGGATCCTTATATACCAACCACACATTGTTTAACCAAATCTAATTCTCTCTCGATATGTTCCTTAAAAAATACGATTCGTGTGGATTGTTCCCCTAACTAACGAAGAGATCTTAGCGGGATTGCCGTATATGAAATTGAGCACAATTTTGCAAAGAAATAGCCCACTTGTTTCTCGAGAAGAGATAGGAAACATGCTTTTGGAAGATACAGGAGTGAAATAATCAACCTATTGATATTGGAAGACCCAAAAAATTCTTCCAATGTACCATTTCTGGGTCTAATGGAATTCATAGGTATAGGAAGAAGCCATGTCAAATAGAGATTTTTTTCTTTTGACCATATTTCGATTGTTAATACGAAATATAAGGACCTCTACTGCAAATAGCATTACACCCTTGATTGTGAAATATCAATTGCTTGTTGAACCCTGTGAATTACGTGAAAGTAGGATACTCCAAATTCGACAGTCCAAGAGTTTTATAAAACATTCTTGATGGAAAAAAATGTGAATGAAAGATCCTACTGAATTGAATTGGGTCCATGAATCTGAGAAATAGTGAGAATTCTTGATCTCTCTCAATATTTCTCTCAATTCGAAAATCCAGGATTTGAATTGATGTCCTTTCATTGATTCCTCCTAAATTGCATTGATTTATCCTATAGATTTCATTTCAATTGGAATTTGGTTATTGACCATGTACGAGGATCCCTGCTAAGCATCCATGGTTGAATGGTTAAAGTGCCTAACTCATAATTGGCGAATTCGTAGGATCAATTCCTATTGGATGCACGCCAATAGGACTCTCCAATAAGTCTATTGGAATTGGCTTTGTATCAATGGAATCTCATCATCTATACATAACAAATTGGTGTGGTATATTCATATCATAACATATGAACAGTAAGAACTAGCATTCTTATTAAGACTAGAACTCACAGGGAAGAAAAATATGCAATATTTACAGATAAAAGTATTCGGTTATTAGGGGAAAATCAATATACTTCTAATGTCGAATCAGGATCAACGAGGACAGAAATAAAGCATTGGGTCGAACTCTTTTTTGGTGTCAAGGTAATAGCTATGAATAGTCATTGACTCCCCAGAAAGGGTAGAAGAATGGGACCTATTATGGGATATGCAATGCATTATAGACATATGATCATTACGATTCAACCGAGTTATTCTATTCCACCTCTTAGAAAGAAAAGACCTTAAATCAAAATACTTAATAGCATGGCATACATTTATACAAAACTTTTACCCCGAGTACACGCAATAGAGCCGTAAACAGTCAAGTGAAATCCAATCCATGAAATAATTTGATCTATGGATAGCATTGTTGTGGTAAAAATCGTAATGCCAGACGAATCATTACCGCAAGGCATAGAGGGGGAGGTCATAAGTGTCTATACCGTAAAATCAATTTTCGACAAAATGAAAAAGATATATATGGTAGAATCGTAACCATAGAATATGACCCTAATCGAAATGCATACATTTGTCTCATACACTATGGGGATGGTGAGAAGGGATACATTTTACATCCCAGAGGGGCTATAATTGGAGATCCCATTGTTTTTGGTACAGAAGTTCCTATAAAAATGGGAAATGCCTTACCTTTGAGTGCGGTTTGAACTATTGATTTACGTAATTGGAAGTAACCAATCAGGTTTATGACGAAACCTAGAAATCAATCACTGATCTAATTTGAGTACCTCTACATGATAGACCTCAACAGAAAACTGAAGAGTAACGGCAGCAAGTGATTAAGTTAAGTAGTTCTTCATATAAAATTATTGACTCTAGAGATATAGTAACATGGAGAAGGCAAAATTGTTTCAAGCATCGACAGAACCAGAAGCGCCCCTTGTTTCAAATAGAGGAGGATGGGTTATTCACATTTCATTTGATGGTCAAAGGCGAATTGAGAGCTAAGCAGAGGTAATTTTAAAGATTCCCCAGGAAACAAATAGAGATGTCTCTTACGTTACCCATAATGTGTGGAAGTATCGACGTAATTTCATTGAGTCATTCGGTCTGAATGCTACATGAAGAACATAAGCCAGACGACGAAACGGGAAGACCTAGGATGTAGAAGATCATAACATGAGTTATTTAGTAGATTTGGATTCCTATATATCCACTCATGTGGTATTCCATTGTACGATATATATAAGATCCATCTATATAGATATCATCATTTACATCTAGAAAGCCGTATGCTTTGGAAGAAGCTTGTACAGTTTGGGAAGGGGTTTTGATTTATCAAAAAGAAGAATCCGCTTTAACTGATATGTCCTTAGGCACGACCATACGTAAGATAGAAGTCACAGTTGGAAAGGGTGGACAATTAGCTAAAGCAGCGGGTACTATAGCGAAACTGATTGCAAAAGAGGGGAAATCGGCTACATTAAAATTACCTTCTAGAGAAGTCCGTTTGACAACCAAAAACTACTCAACAACAGTCGAACAAGTAGGGAACGTTGGGGTGAACCAGAGAAGTTTGGGTAGAGCCGAATCTAAATGTTGGCTAGGTAAGTGTCCTGTAGTAAGAGGAGTAGTTATGAACCCTGTAGACCATCCCCATGGAGGTGGTGAAGGGAGGGCTCCAATTGGTAGAGAAAAACCCGCAACCCCTTAGGCAGGATAAGAAGTAGAAAAAAGAATAAATATAGTGATAATTTGATTCTTTGTCGCCATAGTAAATAGGAGAGAAAATAGAATTTCTTTCTTTGTCTTTAAAAAAGAAATAGGCGTTAATTAACTATGACACATTCACTAAAAAAAAAAATTCTTTTATAGCAAATCATTTATTGAGAAAAATTGATAAACTTAATACAAATTGGAAAAAGCAATAATAATTACTTGATCCCGGGCATCTACCATTATACCCACAATGATCGGCCATACCATTGCTATCCATAATGGAAGGGAACACTTGCCTGTTTATATAACAGATCATATAGTAAGACATAAATTGGGAGAATTTACACCTACTATAAATTTTTGCGGACATGCGAAAAATGATAATAGATTCGTCAAAAATAAAATTAATATAGATTCATTAGTGAGAGGTGAACCTTATGATAAAGAAGAGAAAGAGCAAGTCATATACAAAAGTGTATGCTTTAGGTAAACATATATGTATGTTCGCCCATAAATCGTGAAGAGTAATTGATCAGATTCATGGACGTTCTTACGAGGAAACACTTATGATACTAGAACTCATGCCTTATCGAGCATGTTATCCCATTTTTAAATTGATTTATTCTGCAGCAGTAAATGCTAGTCACAATAAGGGTTTTAATGAAACGAATTTAGTCATTAGTAAAGCCGAAGTAAACAAGGGTACTATTATGAAAAAATTCAAACCTCAAGCCTGAAGACGGAGTTATCCCATAAAAAGACCCACTTGTCATATAACTATCGTATTGGAAGATACATCCTTATATGAAGAATATGTAATGTGCCTCAAAAGCCTGGATGGATAAATAAGAACACAAAGATGACATGTCATGATACATATAGTAATAGTCATGGAGGCTTATGGGACAAAAAATAAATCCACTTGGTTTCAGACTTGGTACAACCAAAGCCATCATTCTCTTTGGTTTGCACAACCAAAAAATTATTCTGAGGGTTTACAAGAAGGTAAAAAAATATGAGATTTTATCAAGAATTATGTAAAAAAAAAAGAGAATATCCTCTAGTGTTGAGGGCATTGCGCTTATGGAAATTCAAAAAAGAATCGATTTGATTCAAGTCATAATCTATGTGGGATTCCAAAAATTATTAATTGAAGACAAGCCACGAAGAATGGAAGAATTACAGCTGAATGTACAAAAAGAACTTAATTATGTGAACCAAAAACTCAACATTTCTATTACAAGAATTGCAAATCCTTATGGACACCCCAATATTCTTGCAGAATTTATAGCTAGACAATTAAAGAATAGAGTTTTGTTTGGCAAAGCAATGAAAAAAGCTATTGAATTAACTGAACAGGCGAATACAAAAGGAATTCAAGTGGAAATTGCAGGGTGTATCGACGGAAAAGAAATTGCACGTGTCGAATGGATCAGAGAAGGTAAGGTTCCTCTACAAACCATTAAGGCTAAAATTGATTATTGTTCCTATACAATTCGAACTATTTATGGGATATTAGGAATCAAAATTTGGATATTTGTAAATGAAGAATAAAAAGACTTTACTTGTCTTTACGTTCTATCGAGTGATGAAAAAAGACAAATTATTTCATTTTTTTTTATGTTCAATCAAAAAAATCATCAATTCTATAAGGTTGAATAAAAATTCGATCCTTTAATATAATTGCTATGCTTAGTGTGTGACTCGTTGGTTTTTTTTTAGCATTAAGACTAAAAAGAATGAATCGACCTATAACTATTGTAGGAACTAATAACTATAGCTAGCACTAAGAACCAACTTATTGCTTCGCATTATCTGGATCCAAAGAAGCATTCAAGGTATGATACATTGGTCATATGATTATAGTAACTGAATTTTTTTTGCATAAAAAAATAAAATAAAAATCAATCTAATCATAAGTTATGAAGCAAAATAGAAAAGTATGCAGATAAATGGAAGTATGAGAGAAAGAGAAAAAAAAATATCAATGATATATGATTCCAATATGGAAGGTCTATGAAATCATCTCATAAAAGAAAAGGCAATGTAATAAAGCATTAATACAGATTCATGCATAATTAAATAAATCTGTTCATAGAACAAAAATAAAAATTAAGAGCCTTAAGTCAATAAAAACTGAGAAGATTGACTTAAGAATAAATTAAAAAAATTCAATAAGGGCTCCATTGTAGAATTCAGACCTAAACATTAATCAAGAAGTGATGGGAACGACGGAACCTATAATGCAGAAAATTCTATTGAAAACGAATCTTAATGATTCATTGGATAGGATGGCGGAACAAACCAGAAACCAATTCATCTATTCTTATTTTGATTCTGAAAAGTTATGGGCTAGCCCTAAAATCGAAATAGATATTGAAAGAGTAAATATTCACCCACGAAAAGTTGATTTTATTGGATTGATAAATTTTGCTCAATTCATTATGATAAAAAAAGACAAAACAAAATAAGGATTCATTATAAGATTATAACTCCAAAAAAATGACATTCGACATTACATTATCTATAAATAGAATTCAAGATGAATTCTATTTCCAAAAAAGATATACAAAATTAGAATAGATTCGATGAAATCTCAAAGAATCCCATGATTAAGTCTATTATTCATTAACTACATGTATATCTTAATAAACCTTTTTTAGTCCTCTCATTCGCGAGGAGCTGGATGAGGACAAACTTTCATGTCTAGTTCTGTAGTGGAGATGAAATTTAGAAAGAACCATCAACTATAACCCTAAAAGAACCAGATTTTGTAAACAATATAGAGGAATACTCAGAGGAATATCTTATCGAGGTAATCGTATTTGTTTTAGTAGATATGCTCTTCAAGCACTTGAACTTGCTTGGATCAAATCTAGACAAATAGAAACAAGGTGACGAGCAATGACACGAAATATATGCTGTGGTGGAAAAATATGGGTACGTATATTTCCAGACAAACCAGTTACAGTAAGACCTACGGAAACACGTATGGGTTCGGGGAAAAGATCTCCCGAATATTGGGTAGCTATCATTAAACTAGGTAGAATACTTTATGAAATGGGCATAGTAGTCGAAAATATAGCCAGAAGGGCTATTTTAATAGCAGCGTCCAAAATGCCTACAAAAATGCAATTCATCATTTCGAAATAAGAATGTAGAATCACAAAAGAAAGACGTCTTAGGGATAAAAAATTGCAGGTTTTTTTTTTTGACAAACAATATTTCTTTTTTTACTTCGTCCAAAGAACAGATTAAAAAAATGATATGATTCAACCTTAGACCCATTTGAATGTAGCAGACAACAGTGGGGCTCGAGAATTAATGTGTATTCGAATCATAGGAGCTAATAATCCTCGATATGCTTATATTGGTGATGTTATTATTGCTGTGATCAAGGAAGTAATACCAAATACGCCTCTAGAAAGATCAGAAGTGATCAGAGCTGTAATTGTACGTACTTGTAAAGAACTCAAATGTAACAATTGGGTGATAATACAATATGATGACAATGCCGCAGTTGTCATTGATCAAGAAGGAAATCCAAACGGAACTCGAGTTTTTGGTGCGATCCCTCGGGAATTGAAACAGTTAAATTTCACTAAAATAGTTTTATTAGGTCCTGATATATTATAAGATGAGATCTGAATATAGTTATAGGATTTAAATCAAATAGATTAATTAGTAGATTATGTCTCACGCATCTACCTTTCACGCATATACCCTTAATATAATTATTATATAATAATAGATAATACTTGTACTTGTAAAAAAGTTAAAGTCATATATTAATTTAATATAATTTATATATAATATTTATAAATATAAATATAAAATATAAAAAAAAAACTATATATAAATAAATAAATAAAAGAACATGTTGATTATATCAAAATTTGGGAGCAAGAATAGTTTTAGTTTATCATGGGTAGGGACACTATTGCTGATATACCTCTATATGGAATGCTGAGATGAACAGAAAAGGAACACTTCGGATAGCATCTATTAACATCATCAAAAACAATGTTAAAATACTTTTACGAGAAGGTTTTATCGAAAACGTAAGGAAACATCAGGAAAACAAGACATTTTTTTTTAAAAAAATTTTAACCCTACGGCATAGACGAAATAAGAAAGAGCCGGATCGGTCGACCTGGTCTATGAATCTATTCTAACTATCAACGAATTTTGAGAATTTTAAGTGGGATGGGGATTGTAATCCTTTTTGCTTCTCGAGGTATAATGACAGACCGAGAGGCTCAACAAGAAGGAATCAGAGGAGAAATATTGTGTTTTATATGGTAGTTTTTCTGATATCCAAATTGTATCTGAAACCTCTTATTTGTGCAAAAAAAAGACGAGTTGTCTAATATCACTCCCCCGATATCAGTTGATAGTTTTACTTGGAATGAAAGAACAAAAAAGTGAAGGTTTAATTACTGAATTACTTCCCAATGGCATGCTCCGAGTTTAATGAAGATCTGATTCTAGTTTATCTTTCAGGAAGGATCCGACATAGTTTTATACATATACTAAAGGGAAATAAAGTAAAATAAAAATTGAAGTAAGTCCTTATGATTAAACTAGGTGGCATTTAATTTATAGACTTTGCAACAAGAATTCAAATGATTAGATGGTTTTTCCAACTTCAACATTTCTTTCATGAGGATACAATTCAATTTTCAAGAAACTTATTTTCTTCCAATAAGTAGATTCGGAATAAAGTTAAGGAATAACAACTATGAAAATAAGGGCTTTTGTTTGTAAAATTTGTAAAAAGTGTCGACTAATCTGTAGGAGGGGATGAATTATATTAATTTGTCCCAACTCGAGATATAAACAAAGATAAGGATAATCTTTCTAAAAGGGACTTCCTTAAAAGAATCGATGAACAAGTCAAAAGAAAAAAAGAGGATCTATTTTGACATGAAATGGATATATCCATATATCTTTAACTTATCTTTATGAAATGATAAAACATGGCAAAGCCTATACCAAGAGTTGGTTCACGTAAGAATGGACGTAGTGGTTTATGTAAAAATGCGCGTAGAATACCAAAGGGAATTATTCATGTTCACGCAAGTTTCAATAACAACATTGTGACTGTTACGAATGTATAGGGTCGGGTCATTTCTTGGTCCTCTGCTGGTACTTATGGATTCAGAGGTACAAGAAAAGGGACGCCTTTTGTTGCTTAAACCACAGCGAGAAATGCTATTCGAGCAGTAGTGGATCAAGGTATGCAACGAGCCAAAGTCACGATAAAAGGCCCTAGGCTCAGAAGAGATGCAGCATTACGAATTATTTGTGGAAGTGGTATACTATTAAGTTTCGTACGGGATGTAACCCCTATGCCATATAATGGTTGTAGACCTCCTAAAAAAAAGACGGGAGCAAAAAATAGAAATAAAGACCAAAAAGATTTCAAGAGAAATAACTGATTCAATGATATGATAAAATAATATTATTATGGTTTGAGAGAAAGTAAAAGTATCTACTCGGACACTACAGTGGAAGTGTGTTGAATCAAGAACAGATAGTAAGCGTCTTTATTATGGATGCTTTATTCTGTCTCCACTTATGAAAGGTCAAGCTGACACAATAGGCATTGTGATGCAAATAGCTTTGCTTGAAGAAATAGAAGGAACATGTATTACACGTGCAAAATCTGAGAAAATACCACATGAATATTCTATCATAGTAGGTATTCAAGAATCAGTACATGAAATTTTAATGAATTTGAAAGAGATTATATTAAGAAGTCATCTGCATGGAACTCGCGACGCGTTTATTTGTGTCAAAGGTCCCGGATATGTAATAGCTCAAGACATCATTTTACCGCCCTCTGTGGAAATTGTTGATAATACACAACATATAGCTAGCCAAACAGAACCAATTGATTTGTGTATTGGATTACAAATTAAGAGAAATTGAAGTTATGGTATAAAAACGCCAAATAACTTTCAAGACAGAAGTTATCCTATAGATGCTGTATTCATGCCTGTTCAAAATGCGAATGATAGTATTCATTCTTATAGGACTGGGAATGAAAAACAAGAGATACTTTTTCTAGAAATATAGACACATGGAAGTTTAACTTCTAAAGAAGCACTTCATGAAGCCTCCCAAAATTTGATTAATTAATTTATTCCTTTTCTACATGCGGAAAAAGAAAAGTTCTATTTAAAGAACAATCAATACAAGGTTACTTTACCCTTTTTTCTTTTTCATGCTAGATTGGCTAAACTAAGAAAAAAGAAAAAAGAAATAGCTTTTTAATATATTTTTATTGACCAATCAGAATTGCCTCCCAGAATCTATAATTGTCTCAAAAAGTCCAATATACATACATTATTAGACCTTTTAAATAAGAGTCAAAAAGATCTTATGAAAAATAAAGATTTTCGCATAAAAGATGTAAAACAGATATTAAGCATTCTAGAAAAGAAATTAAAAAAGCATTTCGAAATGAATTTACTGAAAAATATGTTTGGTTGTGAATTCCAATGTAGCAGATAAAGGCATATTTCTACATGGCCCAATCAATAGTTTTAGTCACACGCTGCCATAACCCATTTTCTCTTCATAGAATTCCCTTCAACTATTCATGTCAAATAAATAATATTGTGGAGTTGAAGGAAAATATCCAAATACATTTCTTATTTTTTTTTCAATAATCCATATTTGTAGCAATGAAAAACTATTCTTCCTTCCCTGAGTAATAAGATAAATAATTGATTACAAATATCTATGATCTATATTTTCTATAAAGGGCCAGAAATACCTTGCTTATGTATCATTAGGAAGTGCATTAATATAAATATGGCAGTAAGAAGAGGTAATACAAAAGTGTATAAACTATAAAAATAGGTCAAAGTGGATTGTCCCATATTGGCACTTCCACGTAATAACTCTACCAAAGGTGAGCCTATTACAGGAATAGCTTCTAGTACACCTATTACAATTTTGATTGCCCAATAACCAATTTGATCCCGAAGCAAGGAATAACCTATTACACTAAAAGATGTGGTCAATACAGCCAGAACCACACCAATAACCGAAGTCAATTCGCGAGGTTTTTTAAACCTACTAGTGAGATATACACAAAATACATGCAGGATCATCATTAGGACCATCATACTTGCTGACCATTGATGAATTGATAGGATTAACCAACTAAAGTTAGCTTCAGTCATTATGTATTGAACAGAAGCAAAAGCCTTAATAACGGTTGGATGATAGTAAAAAGTCATAGCAAATCTCATAGCTACTTGTACTAAAAAACAAGTAAGCGTAATTTCTCATAGACAATAAAATATGTTGACATGAGGAGGAACATATTTACTAGTTATATCATCTGAAATCACCTGAATCTTAAGACGTTCTTCGAACCAATCATAGAATTTATTGAGATAGGTAAACCAAGGGACTCCCCGTCCAAGAACCATATATGAGAATTTCATCTTGTATAGCTCAAACAAAAACACCTAAATACTACTTGAAACGGATATGTAATAGAAAATTTGAAACTTCTTAATTCTCTCATTCAACATTATCTGAAGATACAAAAGAATAAAAATTCAAAAGTTTTTTTTTTTGTGGTTAAATGCTAAAAAATCAATTCGGCTCATTTGTCTTTATCTTGTGTTTATCATTGCAGGCCTCTTGAATCTTCTATATTACCTTTTTTTTTTTTTTTTGGTATTTGTATGTAATGTGGCTTTATTTTATTCTTGTTTTCTTTATTATTGATAGGAATTCTCTTGTTAAGACCCTACGAATAAATTGAAACCTCATATTCATACTAGAACCACGATGATTCAATAAAACCTTCAAAGTCCAAAGATTCCCTAAGTAAGAACCCTTGGATCATCACTTATTCAATGAATAGAATAGATATAATGACTAAAAAAATAAAATACAGAGAAGCGTTTGTCCTTTGATCAAAATAAGCATAAACATGAAAGATGATAAATCTTTCAATTTCTATTTCTAATATATAACTTTTCTTTAGAAAAGAATCTAACTATGAGGTCTGAATATTAAGTATGAATCATAGTTTGAATACTTCGTGATCTATTTCATAAATTTCGTGCTCCAGATGCTAGAATGAATATCCGACGAGGTAAAACCATCTTTATCAATATGACAGACCCATTCTCTATAGTATCAATAGAATCAATTATAACAAGTCACACACTCATATTCCAAAAATACAATACAAAAACAAATTTCATGGTTGAACTACCAAAACAGAATAGGCTAAAAATCCGAGACCTAAATGCTTCGCTTCATTTTTTATATCGAAAAGGCTAGGACTTCGTGGTTTTATGAGTCTAATTAATTGAAATTATATCCAGTAAAACGAAAGAATTATAAATCTCTAAAATAATAGATAGGAATATCGCACATAGAGCCATTGCAATACCCATCAAAGGAGTCGTTCCCCATCCAGGAGCTACTTTACCATATTCTAAATTCAATGGTTTCAATAAATCCCCAACAATGGTTCGTCTTGGCCCAGATCTAGAACTACCCTCAACAGTTTGTGTAGCCATAAATCTTATTTTGTATTCATTGAGATCTATTGACTTTGTATACCATTCCGTTGTAAATAAACGATCTTAGTATAGATCCATTTTGGTCTTGAAATTATATAATAATGGAAACAGTAACCGTAGTCGCCATCTTTATATCTGGGTTACTTATAAGTTTTACTGGGTACGCCCTATATACTGCCTTTGGGCAACCCTCTCAAGAGCTAAAAGATCCATTCGAGGAACACGAGGACTAGTTGAAGTAATCAGCTTCCTAATATTGGTAGGCTGATTATTTTAATTAAGATAATGAAAAATTATTTCATTTTTTTAGTTGAAACTTTAGGCAGTTCCCAAAAAAAGATAGAGAAAAAATTATACCTAAAATCGATACTAAGAGGAATGTATAAACCAATGCTTCCATAAATTCAATTGTGGTTTACAATTATAGCTTCCATACCTGTTTTTCTTATTTGGGATGATCCTTTAGATCAAGAAAGGACAAGAGTCAAAGAAAAGGCAGTGATTTAAATCAAGATTTCTCCAGCACCTTATGCCAAATCGCGAACAGAAAATAGAAGCAAAAAATAACAAGCAATGTTGCATCAGACTACTTGTCTTCTTGTAATTGGATCCCCAGTTTTTTGGAATGTTTCAAATTGCACTTGAACATCCAAATCTGGATCAATACAAGTAAAAACATCTCTGAACTGGGTTCTAGCACCATGCCAAATGTGTCTAAAGAAGAAGAGCAGAGCAAACAAAGCATGCCCAAAAGTAAACCAACCCTTTGGATAGCTACGAAAAACACCATCAGGTTTCAAAGTAGCACGATCTAATTCAAAAATTTCACCTAATTGAGCGCGTCTAGCATTTTTTTTCACAGTCGTGGGATCACCATAACTCACTCCGTTGAGTTCGCTGCCATAGAACTCAATAGTTACGCCTATTTGTTTGACACTATATTTCGATTCTGCCTTTCTAAAAGGAACATCCGTTCTAACAATTCCGTCTCCGTCTACCAAGACAAACGAAAATGTTTCAAAAAACGTATGCATACGACGTACAAAAAGTTCATGCCCTTCTTTATCTCTAAAGATGGGGTGTCCTAACCACCCAACAGCTATTCTATCCCCGTTATCCATTGAGCCCGCTCTAAATAATCCCCCTTTCGTTGGATTATAGCCAATGTAATCATAAAAAGCTAATTTTTTAGGAATTTTAGACCAGGCTTCTGATAAACTTTGATTTTCAGCTAGCCCAGCACTAACTCTTCGATATATTTCTTGTTGAAAGTATCCCTGATCCCATTGATAATGAGTAGGACCAAATAATTCGATGGGGGTAGTTGCTGAACCATACCACATAGTTCCAACAATAACAAAAGCTGTAAAAAAAAAAAAGTTGCAATACCACTAGAAAGGATAGTTTCAATATTGCCCATATGTAATCCTTTGTATAGACGTTGAGGCGAACGAACACCAAGATGGGATAAGCTCGCTAATATGCCCAATGTCCCTGCTGTAATATGATGAGAGGCTATTCTTCCTAGAACAAAAGGATTAAAACATTCTACGCCTCATACTGGATTTATAGATTCTACCTTTTCGGTTAGTCCATACGGGTCGGACACTCATATTCCAAGACCATATTCCAAAACAAGCCACTCCTAAAAGAAATAAATGAATTCCAAAGATCTTGGGCAAATCCAAAGAAAGTTTTCTTGTATGTTCATCATAAAATATTTCCAGATCCTAATGCACCCAATGCCAGATAGTTGCCAAGAAGCACATGCCAGAAAACACGATATGTGCTCCGGCTACACCTTCGTAACTCTAAATACGCACATTCCTTATAATCCCTCTTCTAATACTCCAACTGCCCCATGAATTGGTTATTCCTAAATGAATCATGAAGGGTATAACAAACATACCTTTTTTCCACGTTGGATTAAGAATGGGGTCAAAGGGATCAAAAATTGCTATTCATACAGGGCCATCGAACCGACCCAACCAATAACCAGAGCTATATGCATTATATGAACAGAAAGTAAATGACTGAGATCATTCGATACGACGGTATGAACACGATACCAAGGCAAACCCATGGAAATACCCCTTTATCAATGAAAAATAGACACTATGTAACTTTATTGCATTGGAAAAAAACTATGCTATCGACCTTCTCCCTTTCAGCTAATTATTTTGGAGAAAGAATTAATATTTGTTCTATTCTTTTAGTAATAATGGAACAATTCTTTCATAGGAAAAAAAAAGAAGTAGATCTATTCTATATCCGATAAGTACCAATACGCAATGGGGGTTAACCCTATTTTCTATGAACGAACGTATTTATATTTGTTCATCATTCAAAGGACCTATTTGTAAAAAATTTCCTTTATTTTTATTCATTCTGTCTTGCTTTACCTTTATTTTCTATTTTATTTTATATTTTATGACCTTATTCAATCTATGTATAAAACAGAATTAATAAAGTATGATAAAGGCCAATATTATTAAGACAATAACCCCATTGTTACACTTCCACATCAAAGTGAAATAGAGCACTTAATTCCTTTTTCTTTCATTTAATGCCTATTGGTGTTCCAAGAGTACCTTTTCAAAGTCTTGGAGAGGAAGATGCATCTTGGTTTGACATATAGTGCGACTTGCCAAGTATATTGGGCCATGTGGGATTTCCCTATTCTCTCTCTTGATCGAGATATCCTCTGTTTCACCCAAAAAAATTGATTTTATTATCAAAAATTTGTAGCGTGAAGTGCAATGAAGTGTAATTAGATCCATTTTTTGGGGGGTATTCAGATTAATATTTTTAATTAAAATGATTTATGGTTGACTTGGTTGGACCAATAAAATGAAGTATCTAGAATTCGTTTAGCAAAAACCCAATTGGTAATATATCTATGATTACCGCTTATATTATAAATGATTTTATTTATAAAAAAATTCTAAATAGGAATGATCTCAAACTGTTAATCAATCAAATAATATGATTAATACGTTGAATATTTGGCGAAAGACATGAAAGAAATAAATTGAAAAAAAATGAAGTCGTAGCAAAAAGACGTGGTATTTGGTTCATTTGTCTTATATGTGCAAATCAAAATCGTGCAAATCTTTACTGGAAGTAGACTATAAACCTAAAAAAATTGAATACAAAATTGAAGAAGCCCATTCTACATCGCAATTTGGATTGGATCTCGATGAACAAAAAAATATCAATGAGAAGTTAGTCCGATAAGCTTAGTGAAATTTTTTATATTATATGATTATAGGCAAATGGTCAAAACGCATCTTTCTTTAAAAGTGGAAGAAAAAAGGAGGCCTTCATTAAAAGTTATAAAAAGCCTGCTATGAAAAAAGAAAGAGGGCTGAAATCTGCACATTGATTTTTTTTCGCAATTTTTGCTGAACTGCATGCATCAAAAGGTGCCTGTACGGCTTCTAAGGGATACAATTTGATTTTATCTTAATCATTTATCGGGAAAGATTACTTTTTTTAGGCCAAGAAGTTGATAGCAATATCTCGAATCATCTTATTGGTCTTATGGTATATCTCAGTATAGAAAATGATACGAAAAATCTGTATTTGTTTATAAACTCTTCTGGCAGATGGGTAATACTCGGAGTGGCTATTTATGATACTATACAATTTGTGCAATCTGATGTACAGATAATATGCATGGGATTGGCCGCTTCAATGGGATCTTTTATCCTAGTCGAAGGAGAAATTACCAAACGTCTAGCATTCCCTCATGCTTGGCGCCAATGAGTTTTTTATTTGCGAGAAAAAGAAGACTATGCCTTCACCATATGAAATATGAATTAATAAGTAATAATAGCATGGCACTTCGAATTTAATATGAATTTTCTTTTCAAAATATTAGATTATGTATCGAAAGAGTTGTATGAGATAAAGGGGATTTCCAATTTTATCTTACCTATCATGGGCCTATTTTAGCGTCACAAACCTTTTTTCACACCGGAAAGCTATAAGAATATTTATGTTATGAAAAAGTACCCAAAAAAAAAAGAAACTTTAGGATTGCTAAATCACAGACAAAATAAATAAAATAAATATATAAAGCAACGGGACCATCATAGTATTTTTTCTAACTCCTCCGAAAAAAAGAAGGGTGGTAATTGGATCATTTATTGATCTGGGTCTAATAGACCTATTTTTTTTTTCTTTTTCTTTGATGGAAAGAAAGGCAAAAAACGTGAATTCCATTGTAGAGCCGTATGCAATGCACAAAAAATGCCTATACGATTACTCAATTCTCTCTTTTTTTTTCTTATTGTTCATTATTTTGTCTGCTCGCCTCAGCATGCGACATAGAAGAAAGATTTATTATGTTATATCATCAGGGTAATGATCCATAAACCTGCTAGTTCTTTTTATGAGACATAAACGGAAGAATTTATCCTGTAAGCAGAATAACTATTGAAACTTCGCGAAACCTTCACAAGGGTTTATGTACAAAGACCGGGCAAGCCCTTGTGGGTTGTATCCAAAGACATGGAAAGAGATGTTTTCATGTCAGCAACAGAAGCCCAAGCTCATGGAATTATTGATCTTGTAGCGGTTCAATAAAAAATAGCAGTGATTTCACGTAAATCCATAATTAAAGATTTTATTTAAGGCTTTGGTTTAGTTTAATGTTCTATTAAATATTCTATTAAACATTTAATAGAATATTTAATAGAAGTAATCGTAATTTAGAATCATTTGGTTAGGATCAATCTAAACCAGCCCATTGTGCATATGATTCAGCATGCTAACTATTAAACAACTTATTAACAACACAAGACAACCAATCAGAAATGTCACGAAATCCCCCGCGCTTCAAGGATGTCCTCAGCGCCAAGGAATGTGTACTAAATGATGTATTTGGCGAATCAAATATCATGGTCTAACAAGGAACCATTCTGATTAGTTGATAATATTAGTTAATAATTTTATGAAAGATTCATGTGAAAAGGTTTCATTAAATTAACTCTTAATTTTTGTCGAGTAGACCTTGTTGTTTTGTTACGAGAATTCAAGATTGAAAGAGTCGATTCAAATTCAATGGAATTTAGGAAAGATTTGATGAAAAAAAACCTGTTTAAAAACGGATTTGAAGGTGCGAATCCAACATTAAGCCTTTATAACAATAATCTAATTCTCTTTTTTCTTTTTTTTTTTAGTTTTTTTAGCTAAGAGTTTGTAACTTAATAAGAGAAGTTTTTGTAGTTTATGTTTTTTCCTAAAATATTACAGTTGTAACTAAATAGTTGTGACTTCAATCCAAAGATAGAACTCAAAAAAAAAAAAAGGTTCTTTATCATTTTATTTTCATTTGTTAATTATTTAATATAAGTTTAAAAATCTATAAATCTATTTTTTATGAATTGAATGAATAAAATAAAAATAAAAATATGATTTTAACGGATTAGAATTTTAGTAAACATCCAATAATTTAAATTAAAAAAGGTTTATGCAATTTGCGTAGCTTTGTATTAATTCTTAGGGGTTTTTGTTGTTAATTTCTGTTTGAATTTATCAAACTAATTAGGTTTTGGGGGACATATTATACAAAATAAAGTTTTGATTTCTATCATAATTCATACTTCCAAAAAAAAATACTTTCTAAATCTAAATTAGAAGAATAATTATAAAGATATATATGTTGATTGATCTTCCTGTACAAATATAGGAGTTTTTTGATTACTTAAAAATGATATATTATTCGTATATAATAGCCACCACTAAATTTGAAAAGGTGCTTTTATCAATTTGGTTTAAAGCAAGCAATATATAATGATTCAGAAAAATAATGATTCAGAAAGTTCTAAGAGTTACAAGATTTAAACTTAATCAATTAATTTCAACAATCCAAACCTATTGATTTTGACTAAAGATCTTCTATTTCTTCTTTTATATTAGAAAAAACAGAAGAGAAATATGAAACCTTTTATATTTAATATTATGGCAAGTGTGCGATGGGAAAAATAAGAATCCCCATCTCAAAAATGAAAAAAAAAACATATTATAAAAAAGATGAAACCTTATATCTTATCTTTATTTTATTCTAAAAAAGGTGACCTTCAATTATTTTATAATTTAGTAGAAAAAAATCGAAGAGTTCAAAACATTAGGGAATGAAAATCATTCCTTTTATACTCCTTACTTCTATATTATAAAAAAAATTAGCTTTTCGAGTTAGGTCGATTCAGATTAGATTAATGTTTTTTTTATTTAGTTTTATTTAAGGCTTTAGTTTAGTTTAATATTCTATTAAATATTCTATTAAATATTTAATAGAAGTGATTGTAATTCAGAATCAT
Source organism: Moringa oleifera (assembly GCA_021397835.1). Lineage (NCBI taxonomy): Eukaryota > Viridiplantae > Streptophyta > Magnoliopsida > Brassicales > Moringaceae > Moringa > Moringa oleifera. The sequence continues at coordinate 5,998,317 of JAJFZO010000087.1, forward strand.
TCGACTAGGATCAATCTAAACCAGCCCATTATGCATATGATTCAGTATGCCAACTATTAAACAACTTATTAGAAAGACAAGACAGCCAATTAGAAATGTCACGAAATCCCCCGTGCTTCGAGGATGTCCTCAGCGCCGAGGAACGTGTACTAAATGATGTATTTGGCGAATCAAATATCATGGTCTAACAAGGAACCATTTTGATTAGTTGATAATATTAGTTAATAATTTTATGAAAGATTCATGTGAAAAGGTTTCATTAAATTAACTCTTAATTTTTGTCGAGTAGACCTTGTTGTTTTGTTACGAGAATTCAAGATTGAAAGAGTCAATTCAAATTCAATGGAATTTAGGAAAGATTTGATGAAAAAAAAAACCTGTTTAAAAACGGATTTGAAGGTGTGAATCCAGCATTAAACCTTTATAACAATAATCTAATTCTCTTTTTTTTTTTTTTTAGTTTTTTAAGTTAAGAGTTTGTAACTTAATAAGAGAAGTTTTTGTAGTTTATGTTTTTTCCTAAAATAGATCTGTTGTAACTAAATAGTTGTGACTTCAATCCAAAGATAGAACTCAAAAAAAAAAGTTCTTTATCATTTTATTTTCATTTGTTAATTATTTAATATAAGCTTAAAAATCTATAAATCTATTTTTTATGAATTGAATGAATAAAATAAAAATAAAAATATGATTTTTACGGATTACAATTTTAGCAAACGTCCAACAATTTCAATTAAAAAAGGTTTATGTAATTTGCATAGCTTTGTATTAATTCTTAGGGGTTTTTGTTGTTAATTTGTGTTTGAATTTATCAAACTAATTAGGTATTGGGGGACGTATTATACAAAATAAAGTTTTGATTTCTATCATAACTCATACTTCCAAAAAAAAAAAAAACTTTCTAAATCTAAATTAGAAGAATAATTATAAAGATATATATCTTGATTGATCTTCCTGTACAAATATAAGAGTTTTTTGATTACTTAAAAATGATATATTATTCGTATATAATAGCCATCACTAAATTTGACAAGGTGCTTTTATCAATTGGGTTTAAAGCAAGCAATATATAATGATTCAGAAAAATAATGATTCAGAAAGTTCTAAGAGTTACAAGATTTAAACTTAATCAATTCATTTCAACAATCCAAACCTATTGATTTTGACTAAAGATCTTCTATTTCTTTTTTTATATTAGAAAAAAAGAAGAGAAATATAAAACCTTTTATATTTATTATTCTTGCAAGTGTGCGATGGGAAAAATAAGAATCCCCATCTCGAAAATGAAAAAAAAAAACATATTATAAAAAAGATGAAACCCTATATCTTGTCTTTATTTTATTCTAAAAAAGGTGACCTTCAATTATTTTATAATTTAGTAGAAAAAAATCGAAGAGTTCAAAACATTAGGGAATGAAAATCATTCCTTTTATACTCCTTACTTCTATATTATAAAAAAAAATTAGCTTTTCGAGTTAGGTCGATTCAGATTAGCTTAATGTTTTTTTTATTTAGTTTTATTTAAGGCTTTAGTTTAGTTTAATATTCTATTAAATATTTTATTAAATATTTAATAGAATATTTAATAGAAGTAATTGTAATTCAGATCTTTTGATCAATTCATAGATCATTTCAATTCCATTAGTAATAAGGATTCGGAATATCACACATTAATCAATCAAAGAGAGATTTGACAACTAAAAGAAAGATTGATTCTTTGGGATCCTTCCTTTCTTCAAACGAAATGAATAGAGATAAAATTAGACCAATTCCCTAAATGCCTTTCTGGATATTCCTCAATGCCTCTGCTATTCAAGAAACATGAGAAGAGGATGAATAATCATCTGCTTTCGAAAGAAATCGAAGAATTTCTTAGGAATCCTACAAGACCCATTCGTTCTTTTTTCTCTAATAGATGGTAAGAACTTCATATGGGTTTGAATCCTACTGAGAGGTCCATTAGGGATCAGAAATTGTTGAAGAAAGAACAAGATATTTTTTTTGTCCCTTCTAGGCAATCGAAAAATAAAGAAATAGTTAATATATTCAAGATAATTACGTATTTACAAAATACCGTTTCAATTCATCCTATTTCATCAGATCTGAGATGTGATATAGTTTCAAAAGATGAACTGGATATGGACAGTTCCAATAAGATGTCATTCTTGAAAAAAAATCCATTTTTTGATTTATTTCATCCATTCCATGACCGAAACAAGGGGATACACATTACACCATGATTTTGAATTAGAAGAGAGATTTCAAGAAATGGCAGATCTATTCACTCTATCAATAACCGAGTTGGATTTAGTGTATCATAAGGGATTTTCCTTTTCTATTGATTCCTATGGATTGGATAAAAAACAATTCTTAAATGAGGTATTCAACTCCAGCGATGAATCGAAAAAGAAATCTTTATTGGTTCTACCTCCTTTTTTTTTTTTTTTGAAGAAAATGAATCTTTTTATCGAAGGATTAAAAAAAAATGGTTCGGATCTCCTGCGGGAATGATTTGGAAGATCCAAAACCAAAAATAATGGTATTTGCTAGCAACAACATAATGGAGGCAGTCAATCAATATAGATTGATTCGAAATCTGATTCAAATCCAATATAGCACCTATGGAAGAAATGTATTGAATCGATTCTTTTTGATGAATAGATCTAATCGCAACTTCGAATATGGAATTCAAAGGGATCAAATAGGAAATGATATTGTGAATCATAGAACTATAATAAAATATATGATCAACCAACATTTATCGAATTTGAAAAAGAGCCAGAAGAAATGGTTCGATCCTCTTATTTTTCTTTCTCAAACCGAGAGATCCATAAATCGGGATCCTAATGCATATAGATACGAATGGTCCAATGGGAGCAAAAATTTCCAGGAGCATTTAGAACATTTCGTTTTTAAGCAAAAGAGCCATTTTCAAGTAGTATTCAATCGATTACGTATTAATCAATATTCAATTGATTGGTCTAAGGTTATTGACAAAAAAGATTTGTCTAAGTCACTTCATTTCTTTTTGTCCAAGTTACTTCTCTTTTTGTCTAACTCATTTCCTTTTTTCTTTGTGACTTTTGAGAACATCCTCATTCATAGGTTTGAGATCCACATCTATGAATTGAAAGGTCTGAATGATCAATTCTGCAATCAATTGTTAGAATCAATAGGTCTTCAAATCGTTCATTTGAAAAAATTGAAACCTTTCTTATTAGATGATCATAACACTTCTCAAAAATCGAAATTCTTGATCAATGGAGGAACAATATCACCATTTTTGTTCAATAAGATACCAAAGTGGATGATTGACTCATTCCATACTAGAAAGAATCGCAGGAAATCTTTTGATAACACGGATTCCTATTTCTCAATGATATCCCACGATCAAGACAATTAGTTGAATCTTGTGAAACCATTTCATAGAAGTTCATTGATATCTTCTTTTTATAAAGCAAATCGACTTTGATTCTCGAATAATCCACATCATTTCTACTTCTATTATAACAAAAGATTCCTTTTTTATGTGAAAAAGGCCCGTATCAATAATTATGATTTTACGTATGGATAATTCCTCAATATCTTGTTCATTCGCAACAAAATATTTTCTTTGTGCGGTGGTAAAGAAAACATGCTTGTTTCAAGAGAGATACTATTTCACCTTCACCAATCGAGTCACAGGTATCTAACATATTCATATCTGAGGATTTTTTACAAAGTAATGACTAAAGGTATAACTTGTACAAATCTTTCTATTTTACAATTCGATCTGATCCATTAGTTCGTAGAGCTATTTACTCGATTGCAGATATTTTTGGAACACCTCTAACAGAAGGAAAAATAGTTAATTTTGAAAAAACTTACTGTCAACCTCTTTCAGATATGAATCTATCTGATTTAGAAAAGAAAAACTTGCATCAATATCTCAATTTCAATTCAAACATGGGTTTGATTCACACTCTATGTTCTGAGAAATACTTACCATCTGAAAAAAGGAAAAAACGGAGTCTTTGTTTAAAGAAATGCGTTGAAAAAGGGCAGATGGATAGAACCTTTCAATGAGATAATGCTTTTTCAACTATCTCAAAATGGAATCTATTCCAAACATGTATGCCATGGTTCCTTACTTCAGCAGGGTACAAATATGTAAATTTGATATTTTTAGATACTTTTTTAGACCTATTGCCGATGCTAAGCAGTAGTCAAAATTTTGTATCCATTTTTTATGATATTATGCATGGATCAGATATATCATGGTGAATTCTTTAGAAAAAAATTGTATCTTCCACAATGGAATCTGATAAGTGAGATTTCGAGTAAGTTTTTACATAATCTTCTTCTGTCCGAAGAAATGATTCATCGAAATAATGAGTCACCATTGATATCAACACATCTGAGATCGCCAAATGTTTGGGAGTTCCTCTATTCAATCCTTTTCCTTCTTCTTGTTGCTAGATATCTCATTTGTACACATCTTCTCTTTGTTTTCGGAGCCTATAATGAGTTACAGATAGAGTTCGAAGGGATCAAATCTTTGATGATTCCATCATACATGATTGAGTTGCAAAAACTTTTGGATAGGTATCCTATATCTGAGCTGAATTCTTTCTGGTTAAAGAATCTCTTTCTAGTTACTCTGGAACAATTGGGAGATTCTCTAAAAGAAATACGAGGTTCTGACAGTAAAATTCTATAGGGTGGTGATCTTGCTTATGGGGTCAAATCAATACATTCTAAGAAGAAATATTTGAATATCAATTTCATCAATATCATCGATCTCATAAGTATCATACCAAATCCCATCAATCAAATCACTTTTTTGAGAAATACAAGACATTTAAGTCTTACAAGTAAAGAGATCTATTCATTGATAAGAGAAAGAAAAAATGTGAGTGGTGATTGGATTGATGATAAAATAGAGTCCTAGGTTGCGAACAGTGATTCGATTGATGATAAAGAAAGAGAATTCTTGGTTCAGTTCTCCACCTTAACGGTAGAAAAAAGGATGGATCAAATTCTGTTGAGTCTGACTCATAGTGATCATTTAACAAAGAATGACTCTAGTTATCAAATAATTGAACAACTGGGAACAATTTACTTATGATACTTAGTTGACATTCATAAAAAGTATCTAATGAATTATGAGCTCAATACATCCTATTTAGTAGAAACATAGATATTTTTTGCTCATTATCAGACAATCACTCATTCACAAACTTCGTATGGCGCTAATAGTTTTCATTTCCTGTCTCATGGAAAACCCTTTTCACTCCACTTAGCCCTATCCTCCTCTAAGGGTATTTTAGTGATAGGTTCTATGGGAACCGGATGATCCTATTTAGTCAAATACCTAGCGACAAACTCTTATGTTCCTTTAATTACAATATTTCTAAATAAGTTCCTGGATAACAAGCCTAAAGGTTTTTTTTATTGATGATATCGATATTGATGATAGTGATGATATTGACGCTGGTGACGATATTGATGCTAGTAACAATATTGATGATAGTGACGATATCGATCGTGAACTTGATATGGAGCTGGAGCTTCTAACTATGATGAATGCACTAACTATGGATATGATGTCGAAAATAGACCGATGTTATATCACCCTTTAATTTGAATTAGCAAAAGCAATGTCTCTTTGCATAATATGGATTCCAAAAATTCATGATCTGGATGTGAATGAGTTGAATTACTTATCCCTCAGTTTATTAGTGAACTCTCTCTAGGGATTGTGAAAGATGTTCCACTAGAAATATTCTTGTTGTTGCTTCGACTCATATTCCCCAAAAAGTGGCTCCCGCTCTAATAACCTCGAATAAATTGAATACATGCATTAAGATACGAAGGCTTCTTATTCCACAACAACGAAAGCACTTTTTCACTCTTTCATGTGCTAGGGGATTTCACTTGGAAAAGAAAATGTTCTATACTAATGGATTCGAGTCCATAATCATGGGTTTCAATGCACGAGATCTTGTATCACTTACCAATGAGGCCCTATCGATTAGTATTACACAAAAGAAATCAATTATAAACACTAATACAATTAGATATGCTCTTCATAGATAAACTTAGGATTTGCGATTCTAGGTAAGATCAGTTCAGGATCATGGGATCCTTTTTTATCATATAGGAAGGGTTGTTGCATAAAATGTACTTCTAAGTAATTGCCACGTAGATCCTATATCTATCTATATGAAGAAGAAATCATGTAACGAAGGGGATTCTTATTTGTACAAATGGTACTTCGAACTTGGAACAAGCATGAAGAAATTAACGATACTTCTTTATCTTTTGAGTCGTTCTGTCGGATCGGTCGTTCAAGACCTTTGGTCTCTACCTGGACCCGATGAAAAAAATGGGATCACTTCTTATGGATTCGTTGAGAATGATTCTGATCTAGTTCATGGCCTATTAGAAGTAGAAGGCACTCTGATGGGATCCTCACAAACAGAAAAAGATTGTAGTCATTTTGATAATAGTCGAGTGACATTGCTTCTTCAGTCCGAACCAAGGAATCCCTTATATATGATGTAAAATGGATCTTGTTATATCGTTGATCAGAGATTTCTCTATGAAAAATATGAATTGGAGTTTAAAGAAGGAGGAGTCCTCAACTCATAACAAATAGAGGAGGATTTATTCAATCACATAGTTTGGGCTCCTAGAATATGGCACCCTTGGGGCTTTCTATTTGATTGTATCGAAAGGCCCAATGAATTGGGATTTCCCTATTGAGCCAGATCATTTTGGGGCAAGCAGATCATTTATGACAGAAAGGATGAGCTTCAAGTGAATGATTCAGAGTTCTTGCAGAGTGAAACCATGCGGTACCAGACACGAGATAGATCTTCCAAAGAACAAGGCTTTTTTCAAATAAGCCAATTCATTTGGGACCGTGCGAATTCACTCTTTTTTCTATTCAATGATCAGCCCTTTATCTCCATTTTTTCACATCAGGAATTCTTTGCAGATGAAGAGATGTCAAAGAGGCTTCTTACTTCCCAAACAGATCCTCCCACATTTATATATAAATGCTGGTTTATTAAGAATACGCAAGAAAAGCACTTTAAATTGTTGATTCATCGCCAAAGATGGCTTAGAACCAATAGTTCATTATCTAATGGATTTTTTTGTTCTAATACTCCATTTGAGAGTTATCAATATTTATCAAATCTGTTCCTATCTAACAGAATGCTATTGGATCAAATGACAAAGACATTGTTGAGAAAAAGATGGCTTTTCCTGAATGAAATGAAAATTGGATTCATGTAATAGGATAAAGGTTTCCCATTACTTAGCCAGAAAGATATGTGGCCATGAAATATGGATTAAGTGGAACGGAATTGACTGGGTGGTAGAGTCGTGGAAACACCTGTTTCTTCTATATTTTGGACCTTAGCTCCATGGAACAATATGCTACTGCTGAAACATGGAAGAATTGAAATCTTAGATCAAAACATTATGTATGGATGGTATGAACTACCTAAACAAGAATTCTTGAACAGTGAACAACCAGCACTCAACTACATTAAAAATCTTTCATTAATGAAAGATGTAAATCCATTAGAAAATAAAAAATACGTATGTCGGATGAAATGGTTGCTGTTATATGCTCCAATAACGAATCATTGGTTTAACCGAATAACTAAATAAAATAAATAGACCTTTCTCTTCGTCTCAGGTCGACGAATCTTCTCAATTGGAAGATCTCTTACATGGATAATACACATTCTAGTTGACCTTCTAATTGTTTTGTTCCGAAGTAAAGATATTCATGGGGTGGTTCACCCTATTTAGATATTCACGACCAAGAAGTACTAGATTCTTTTTCGGATAAGTCCTGAAAGGAGAAGAAAGGCTGGAATGCCACTAGGCATCTATTATTGAATTCACCCAACCCGATAGTCCCAATTTTGTTTTGGGAATGTCTAGTGCCAAAGTCAATGAATGGGTAAGTCGCCAATCCCTAAAACGGACTATGTAATGTACTTTATCTACTGGGTTACGGGAGGAGCATTTTACCAGAGGTTTATATTGTATCAATCTACCCTTGTGTGATTCCTATTGAAGCACATACTAGGGGGAAGGGGGGCAGGGTGGATGATTTCAAAGCGGACTCCCCATTCATTAGATAGAGAAAGTGAAGACGCCAAGATTTCGTGATCCGCTACTAAACTTATTCCAATTCAATAAGCATTTCAATCTTATGCCTTAAAGAGGACTTGAACCTCCATGCTCTTGAGCATGAGATTTTGAGTCTCGCATTTCTACCATTTCACCACCAAGGCATCTTGAAAGTGAATCGTATTCCATGAATATGATATCTATCTAGTGTGATGTATGGAATATATGACAAAGTTGGAATGTTAGAGTATTTCTATTGATTGGTCATGTCATATAGGCTCGAGTCAGACATCCAATTGCTTTAACTTGAATTATTTGGAGGATGTCTTATATATAATATATTAATTATCAAAAAAAATGGACAATCAAACCTATTTCTCGATTCAATAGAAGTCCAAAGAGGTGAATAGTGTCCCAAATAACGAGAGATATGTAAAAAGTAGGTCTGATTACGCCTATTCCTAATCCTAAATGGATCGTAACGACATAAGGATCCATATGTAAACATAGTATCTATTTAGATACGCTCGAATGACCCTTTCTCAAAATGAGAATGTATATAACCTTATTCCGGTTTGGTCCGATATGGAATGAGCTTATAATCATGGAATCGACTCGATCATCAGATTATAGATTATAAGTTCATAACGTTAGCCCATTCCCATTTTGGGCAGAACCGATCTACTAATTTTTTGATTCCAGTTAGTATTAGTAAGAATGAAATTGAACTAAGAAATAGATTCTAGAAGCTAACTAGAAGCGAAACAAGGGTATCTTGAGCAATCACAATAATCGGGTTCATTGATATTCCTGGTATAGTAAATGCTATCACACATACAATCATACTCAATTCAATGGAATTGTTTAATTTTAAAGGAGATATTGTATAATTTCGCACGTGAGGGGTTCTTTCTTGATTTAACTTGCTTATTTTTAGATAATAGTAGATAGAAAGAATGCTTGTAAGGAGTCCTATTAAAACCAAGAAATATAGGCCTGTCTGCCATCCATACTAGAATAAATGGAGTTTTTTGAAAAAAACCTGCTAGTAGAGGAAGACCTCCTAGGGATAAGAGACATAGAGCTAAAGAGAAAGCCAAAAAAGGATCTTTTGTGTAAAATCTTGCATAATCTCGAATGTTATCAGTTCCGATATGTAGACCAAATGATACAATGCAAGCAAAAGTTCCTAGATTCATGGAGATATAGAACAACATATAAGTTATCATGCTCGCATATCTAACATTTGAGTCTCTAACAATTATTCCAATAATTACATATCTGATTTAACTTATGGATGAAAATGCAAGCAGACGTTTCATGCTTGTTTGAGTAATAACAATGAGATTCCTCTGTATCATGCTAAGAATAGCTAAGATTTCCAGAAGAAGATGCCATTCGTTTGATGAGAAATAAAAACGAATATCAAAAATTTGAGTCGCTGAAGCTGAAGCAGCTACTTTTGAAGTAACAAAAAGAAATGCAACGACTAGAGTGTTCGAGTCAGAGTCAAAAAAAGGATTCCTCACTTTTTTCTCTCATTCAAAATCGCGCATGAGACTTTCATCTCGCACGGCTTCTAAGTGATAAAAGTAAAGAAGAACTCATCATCTTTTTTTTTTTTGGATTACCTTCCTCACGTATGTATAAGATCGAATCCATTCAATTTCTAAAACAGATTACCAATTCTTAACTTTTCGAGGAATCGCTCATTAGTGGTTGTGAATGACTGATTTTTCTCAATCTTTTCGACCTTGGTTCCGTAGGAGCAAGTTAGAAAGATTGAGAAATAGGACCATCTGATTTGATTCGTTCTCAATAGCCATGAGATGATCATCTTAGGGTGATCTTTTTGTCGACGAATACTCCTATTACACTCGTAGTCTATAAAGGATGAGAGCCAACTATGTAGCATCTACATCAAAAATTCAAATATTGTATACATCATCAGTTCGATCCTTTTGTAGGAACTACCCATAATAACAAACTTGCAAAAAGGATTTGTTTATCATAAAGAGATTCGTTGTTCCTGACCCTGCTTCACCTTAATTGTTATTTGAACAAGTCAAAGTTATGTCTTAGTCTGAGTGGGGACAACATTTCTTTTCTGCATGTCCATGGAGTTTTGAAAAATCTAAACATTTCAGAGATAGATAATAGATAGAGAGGTAGGAATTTATCAAACGAACCGCAATCCTTCATATACATCAGGAGTCCATTGATGAGAAGGAGCTGAAGAGAGCTTGAACCCCATTCTTACAGTGATGAATATAAACGCAATTGAAATTCCTTGGGAGTTATACATTTGTGTATTGATAAGACCATTCATTATTTCTTGAAGCTCAATCTCTCCCCTAGATGAACTATATAGCCGAGAAAAACCATGAACCAGAATAGAAGAGCTTGCCCTACCCATGAGAAAATATTTCGTAGTAGCCTCATTAGACCATACATCTTTCTTGGTATATCCAAATAATAGGTAGGAGTATAAACTGAAACATTTTGGAGCTACAAAGATAGTTATTAAATTGTTAGCACCGCATAAAAACATTCCTCCTAGAGTAGCTGTTAATACGAATAACAGAAACTCTGTTATTGTCATTTCGGTATATTCAATGAACTCTATGGATAGAGGAATACAGAGGGTTGAACATAGTAAAATAAGAAATTAAAAGATTTCATTGAAATTGTTCGTTTGGAAATTTCTTGAAAAGCTAATCATAGGTTCTTCTCTTCGTCAAAACAATAGGGCCATTATGCTCATTACTAAACTTGTTGAAGAGATGAAATACAACCAAGGTATATCTTTTTTATTAGAGGTTGAATCAATCATCAGAAAAAGAATTAGGCTAAAAATTAGGATACATTCTAGGAAAATAAAACTTCCATCGAAGAGAAGCAAATGAAAGGCTTTCATAAAAATTCTCGTAGAATCGAGAATGAAATTTTCATTCTATATATGCCAGATCATGAATTAGTAACTGCATCCAATCTCAAAAAAAAATCCCAATTGTTTTGAACTTTTTATTTTTGGAATGGAATATTTACGGAATCCCCATGAATAAGATCAAACCTTATTACATGGTATTTACATGAGATTCCACTTTCTTATTCTTAAGCAATTCCCTAAGAGGGCTTAGTTGATCCATGATTTATGTTTCATCTTTTGTTTCTTTTTCGTTTGTTTCGAGAAATAGATTGATCAATTTTGATTTTTTCTTTTTTTATTGATTCTTTTTTGATCGAGATGTATGGATCCATGGATCTATGTGTCTATATAGATCCTGTTCATGGATTAATGAAAATGTGCAAAAGCTCTATTTGCCTCTGCCATTCTATGAGTTTCTTCCTTTTTGCATATGGCATCGCCACTCCCTTTGGCAGCATTTACTAATTCAGAACTTAATTTGAAAGCTATATTTCGACCCGGACGTTTTCTGTCTTTTGTTGAATCCTTTTCAAGGCTCGATAGATAATTTAGTAAGTCAAAGATTTTTTTTCGTGTTTCAAAATACGGTTAACCAACATGTTAACTAATTGATTTCGATAAATTGTATTGAATTTTATAGTTTTTTCTTCTGCAGTACCTCGACGTGACATGAGTGTGAAAGGGGTTCAAGAATCAGTTTTCTTTATATAAGGGCTAAAATCATTTATTTTGGCTTTTTGACCCTATATTGTAGAATGGATCTCGAAAGATATGAAAGATCTCCCTCCAAACCGTACATACCACTTTCATCGAATATGACTTTCCATAGAATTCTATATGTATCTATGAGATAGAGTATGAAAATCTGTTTACTCACTTTAAATTAAGTATACGTTTCCCTCATTTTCCTATTAGGATTGGAAATCCTATATGTTACATATCCATACAATTAAGTCCTTGGATTTCCAAAATAGTGTAAAAAAAAGTGTTTCAAATCATTGTTATTTGACCCAGACTTGTTCTAAAAAGGTCGAGGCATTTCGAATTGTTTGTTGACATACACAAAGTCAAGGAAAACCTCTAAAATTATCTCAATATTGGACCTTCGACATATAATAGTTCCGAATCAAATCTCTTTAGAAAGAAGATCATTTGTCTCATGGTAGCTTGCTCCAGTCCCCTTACGAAACTTTCGTTATTAGGTTAGCCATACACTTCACATGTTTCTAGCGATTCACATGGCATCATCAAATGATACAAGTCTTGGATAAGAATCTATAATGCACTAGAATGCCCTTGTTGACGATCCTTTACTCTGACAGCATCTAAGGTTCCTCGAACAATGTGATCTCTCACATCGAGTAAATCTTTAACCCTTCCCCCTCTTACTAGGACTACAGAATGTTCTTGTGAATTATGGCCAATACTAGGTATATAAGCAGTGATTTCAAATCCAGAGGTTAATCATACTCTAGCAACTTTACGTAAGGCAGAGTTTGGTTTTTTGGGGGTGATAGTGGAAAAGTTGACAGATAAGTCACCCTTACTGCCACTCTACAGAACCGTACATGATATTTTCACCTCATATGGCTCCTCGTTTAATTCTTTCAAAGTCATTAGGTCTTTTTCCTCATTCAAGAATCTCCTCCCTTCTTCCACTCTGTCCCGAAGAGTGACTAGGACAAACTCAGTCACGTTTTCATGCTCCAATTGAACACTTTCCATTTTTGATTATTCTCAAAGGAGAAGATTCTTCTTTTTACCAAACATCTACAGATCCAATCACAAGATCTTATAATAAGAATAAGAGATCTTTCTCGATCAATCCCTTTACCCCTCACTCTTCGAGAATCAGAAAAATACTTTTTCAAGTTTGAATTTGTTCATTTGGAATCTAGGTTCTTCTACTTTATTTTTATTTATTTACTCATTTATTTATTATTTTCTCTCTCTTTTCTTTTTTGTTTCTTTTTTTATTTTATTCCCTTCCACTATTCCTTCCTTAAGTCCCATAGGTTTGATCCTATAGAATCTGACCTATTTTCTCATTGAGCGAATGATACAAAATAAATTAAATCAGATTGATTTTTCGATCAAAAGCACTATGTGAAATCTTTGGTTTTTTCCTCTTTCTCTATCCCTATCCCATAGGGACAACACTTTAATTAATAGAGAACCTTTTCTTCTATATTTCTATGAATTGATTATGAATCGATATTATTACATTCCAATTCTTTATCGATATCCCTCAAGGAAAATCCTGAATTGGATCCCAAATTGACGGGTTAGTGTGAGCTTATCCATTGGGTTATGCACTCTTCGAACAAGAATTCATATTTTAAAAGATCCTAGCTTTCGTGCTTTTGTGGGTCTCCAAGATCCTTTCGACGATCTATGTTGTCTTGAAGGGATATCTATATGATCTGATCGATTGCGTTAAGCCCGCAGTAGCAACGGAACTAAGTATACAAAAAAGACAATTCTTTTCTATTATATTAATATTAGATTAGTATTAGTTAGTGATCTCGGCTCAGTGAGTCCTTTCTTCCGTGATTAACTATTAGCACCAGTCCTACGTTTTGTCTCTGTGGACCAAGAAGAAAGGAGGCTCAGCAGGAAGAAAATTGTATTATAGAAGCAAAGAGGTCAACCTCTTTCAAATATACAACATGGATTTTGGCAATGCAATGTAGTTGGGCTTCCATGTTGATCCGAATGAATCATTTTTTCCATGGAGGTAAATCTTTGCCTGCTAGGCAAGAGGATAGCAAGTTACAAATTCTGTTTTGGTAGGACATGTATTTCTATTACTATGAAATTCATAAATGAACTTGATGGTAGTTAATCGTGGGGTTACCATTATATTTTTATAGTGATGAATCTTGTATGTGTTCCTAAGAAAAGGAATTTGTCAATTTTTCGGGGTCTCAAAGGGGCATGAAAACATAGAAGAACTCTTGAATAGAAATAGAAAAAAGATGTAACTCTAGTTCCTTCGGAAATGGGAAGATCTTCGGCGCAAAAAAGAAGGGGTTGATCTATATCATCTTGACTTGGTTTTTATTTTTTTTTATTTTTTTAAGAAAAGAATACCACTTCTCTTACCCGTATCGAACAGAACATGCTGAGCCAAATCTTCTTCATGTAAAACCAGCTTGTTTTAGATCGGGAGAATCGTACGGTTTTATGTTATGAAACCATGTGCTATAGCTCAAATCCGTATTCAATCATATTTTCGTTGGGAGCAGTTGACAATTGAATCCAACTTTTTCCATTATTTTCATTTCATATCCATAATAGTACGAAAAGAAAGCCCAACTCCAAGTTGGTAAAAAATAATGGCCTTGAGTTTCTCGACCCTTTGCCTTAGGATTAGTCAGTTTTATTTCTTGATAGGGGAAGGGATATAACTCTACGGTAGAGTGTCACCTTGACATGGTGGAAGTCATTAGTTCGAGCTTGATTACCCCTAAACCCTTTGACTTACTCCCCTACTGTCATCGAATAATAATGGATAAGAGGCTCATGGGATTGACGTAAGGGGGTAGGGATAGCTATATTTCTGGGAGCAAACTCTAGGCGAATATGAAGCGCATGGATACAAGTTATGCCTTAGAATGAAAGACAATTTCGAATTAGCTTTTTCTACAAACAAGGAAGCTATAACTAATGCAACTATGAATCTCATGGAGAGTTCAATCCTAGCTTAGGATGAACGCTGGCAGCATGCTTAACACATGCAAGTCGAACGGGAAGTGGTGTTTCTAGTGGCGAATGGGTGAGTAACGCATAAGAACCTGCCCTTAGGAGGGGAACAACAGCTGGAAATGACTGCTAATACCCCGTAGGCTGAGGAGCAAAAGGAGGAAACCGCCCAAAGAGTGGCTCGCGTCTGATTAGCTAGTTGGTGAGACAATAGCTTACTAAGGCAATGATCTGTAGCTAGTCCGAGAGGATGATCAACCACATTGGGACTAAGACATGGCCCAAACTCCTACGGGAGGCAGCAGTGGGGAATTTTTTGCAATGGGCGAAAGCTTGACAGAGTAATGCCATATGGAGGTAGAAGGCCCATGGGTCATGAACTTCTTTTCCCGGATAAGAAACAATGATAGTATCTAGGGAACAAGCATCGGCTAACTCTGTGCCAATAGCCGCGGTAATACAGAGGATGCAAGCATTATCTAGAATAATTGGGTGTAAAGTGTCTGTAGGTGGCTTTTTAAGTCTACCATCAAATCCCAGGGCTCAACCTTAGACAGGCGATGGAAACTACTAATCTAGAGTACGATAGGGGCAGAGGGAATTTTTGGTGGAGCGATGAAATGTGTAGAGATCAAAAAGAACACCAACGGTGAAAGCACTCTGCTGGGCCAACACTGACACTAAAAGACCAAAGCTAAGGGAGTGAATGGGATTAGATACCCAATAGTCCTAGCAATAATCAATGGATACTAGGCGCTATGCGTATCAACCCGCATAGTGCTGTAGCTAACGCGTTAGGTATCCCACTTGGGAGTACGTTCGCAAGAATGAAACTCAAAGGAATTGACCGAGGCCTGCACAAGCAGTGAGGCATGTGGTTTAATTCGATGTAAAGTGAAGAACCTTACCAGGGCTTGACATGCTGCGAATCCTCTTGAAAGAGAGGGGTGCCTTTGGGAACGCGAACACAGGTGGTGTATGGCTGTTATCAGCTCATATCGTAAGGTGTTGGGTTAAGTCCTGCAACAAGCGCAACCTTTGAGTTTAGTTGCCACTATTGAGTTTGGAGCAGACTACCAGTGATAAGCCAGAGGAAGGTAAGGATGACATCAAGTCATCATGCCCCTTATGCCTTGGGTGACATAGGTGCTACAATGGTCGGGACAAATGGTTGCGATCCTATGAGGGTGAGCTAACTCCAAAAACTCATCCTCAGTTTGGATTACAAGCTGCAACTCGCCTGCATGAAGCTAAAATCGCTAGTAATCGCCAGTTAGCCATACGACGGTGAATTCATTCTCGAGCCTTGTACATACCGCCCGTCACACTATAGGAGCTGGCCATGCCCGAAGTCGTTACCTTATCCACAAGGAGGGGGATGCTGAAGGCAAGGCCAGTGATTGAAGTGAAGTCGTGACAAGGTAGACATACTGAAAGGTATGGCTTGATCACCCCCTTTTCAAGGAGAGCTAATGCTGGTTGGGTATTTTGGTTTGACATTGCTTCACACCCAAAAAAAAGCGAGCTACATCTGAGTTAAACTTGGAGATGGAAGGCTTTTTTCCTTTCTCGAGGGTGAAGTAAGACCAAGTCCATGAGCTTATTATCCTAGGTCGGAACAAGTTGATAAGATCCCCTTTTACGCCCCCATGTCGCCACAGGGGAGGGACATGGGGGCGTAAAAAGGAAAGAAAGGGATAGAGTTTCTCTCGCTTTTGGCTTGGCATAGTAGGCCCCCAGTAGGTGGCTCGCACAAGGGGCTATTAGCTCAGTGGTAGGGCGCGACCCTGATAATTGCGTCATTGTACTTGGGCTGTGAGGGCTCTTAGCCATATGGATAGTTTAATGTGCTCATCAGCGCCTGACCCTGAGACGTGGATCATCCAAGGCAGATTAGAATGGCATACATCTCTTGTTCAAACCAGGATTTGAAACTAAACTTCTCCTCAGGAGGATAGATGGGGCGATTTACGTGAGATCCAACTTTCTATCCACTCGTGGGATTAGGGCGGTCCGGGGGGGACCACCCCAGTTCCTCTTTTCTCAATAATCCATACATCCCTTATTAGTGTATGGACAACTATCTCTCGAGCAAAGATTTAGGTTCGACCTTAATGGGAAAATAAAATGGAGCACTTAACAATGTATTTTCATATACTAAGAACTACGAGATCACCCATTTCATTATGGGGTGACGGAGGGATCGTACCGTTCAAGCCTTTTTTTTTCATGCTTTTCCTGGAGGTTTGGAGAAAGCTGCAATCAATAGGTTATTACATTTCCTCCCTTCCCAAAAGGAAGAATGAGAAATTCTTTTTCCTTTTCGCAAGGACCAGGTGATTGGATCTAGCCGTAAGAAGAATGCTTGGCTGATAAATAACTCACTTCTTGGTTTTCGACCCCCTCAGTCACTACAAATGCCCCCGATCAGTGCAATTGGATGTCTCTATTTATCTATCTCTTGACTCAAAATAGGAGTAGGTTTGAAAAAAGAAAAGAAAGGGAACAAGTACACTTGAAGAATGCAGTACAACGGAGAGTTGTATGCTGTGTTCAGAAGGATGAATCACTCCCGAAAAGGAATCTATTTATGAAAAAGGATCTTAAAGTGTTTAGGGCTAACCCAGAAGGGTCTCTTAACGCTCTCCTTTTTCTTCTCATCAGAGTTATTTCACAAATACTTGCCATGGTAAGGAAAAGAGGGGGAACAAGCACCCTTAGATAGCGTAGTACAATGGAGAGTTATATATTGCATTCAAAAAGGATGAATTGCTCCTAAAAAGGAATCTATTGATTCTCTCCCAATTGGTTGGACCATAAGTGTGATGATTTACTTCACAGGTGAGGTCTTTGGTTCAAGTCTAGAATGGCCCAGTTGCGCTAAGGAAAAGAATAGAAGAAGCATCTGACTCCTTCATGCATGCTCTACTTGGCTTGGAGGGATATAGCTCAGTTGGTAGAGTTTCGCTCTTGCAGCTGGGTCGTTGCGATTACGAGTTAGGTGTCTAATTGTCCAGGCAGTAATAATAGTATCTTGTACATGAACTAGTGGCTCACTTTTTCTAAGTAATGGGGAAGAGGACTGAAACATACCACTGAAAGACTCTATTGAGACAAAGATAGGCTGTCAAGAACGTAGAGGGGGTAGGATGGTCAGTTGGTTAGATCTAGTATGGATCATACATGGACAGTAGTTAGAGTCAGTGGCTCTACTAGGTTCCCTCATCTGGGATCCCTGGAGAAGAGGATCAAGTTGGCCTTTGCAAACAGCTTGATGCACTATCTCCCTTCAACCTTTTGAGCGAAATGAGGCAAAAGGAAGGAAAATCCATGGAGTGACCCCATCGTCTCCACCCCGTTGGAACTATGAGATCACCCCAAGGACGCCTTTGGTATCCAAAGGTCGTGGACTGACCATAGAACCCTATTCAATAAGTGGAATGCATTAGTTGTCCGCTTTCAGGTTGGGCAATAAGGGTTGGAAAAGGGCAATCACTCATTCTTAAAACCAACATTCGAAAGTGTTGGGGCGAAAAAGCGGTGAAAGCTCACCATTCCTGGTTCTCTTGTAGTTGGATCCTCTGGAACCACAAGAATCCTTAGTTAGAATAGGATTCCGACTCGGCACCTTTTGAGATTTTGAGAAAAGTTGCTCTCTTTGGAGAGCACAGTACGATGAAAGTTGTAAGCTGTGTTTAGGAGGGAGAAGATTCTCAAATAAAGAAAATGACCCAATGACTTCGAAAGAATTGAATGAGGAACTGTATGAGGAGAAAATCTCATGAACTCTGTAGAGTGGTAGTAAGGGTGACTTATTTGTCAACTTTTCCGCTATAACCCCCAAAACACCAAACTCTGCCTTACATAAAGTTACGAGAGTACGATTAACCTCTGGATTTGAAATCATTACTTATATACCTAGTATTGGCCATAATTCACAAGAATATTCTGTAGTCTTAGTAAGAGGGGGAAGGGTTAAGGATTTACCCGGTATGAGATATCACATTGTTCGAGGAACCCTAGATGCTGTCAGAGTAAAGGATCATCAACAAGGGCGTTCTAGTGCATTGTAGATTCTTATCTAGGACTTGTATCATTTGATGATGCCATGTGAATCGTTAGAAACATGTGAAGTGTATGGCTAACCCAATAATGAAAGTTTCATAAGGGGGCTGGAGTAGGCTACCATGAGACAAAAGATCTTCTTTCTAAAGAGATTCGATTCGAAACTATTATATGTCTAAGGTCCAATATTGAAATAATTTCAAGGTTTTCCCTCACTTTGTTCGTGTCAACAAACAATTTGAAATGCCTTGAATTTTTTAGAACATGTTTAGGTCAAATAGCAATGATTCGAAACACTTCTTTTTACAGTTTCTAAAACCCAAGGACTCAATCGTTTGGATATATAAATACAGGATTTCTAATCCTAGCAAGAAAAGGAGGGAAATGGATACTCAATTTAAAGTGAGTAAACAAAATTTCATACTCGATCTCATAGATACATATAGAATTCTGTGGAAATCCGTATTCGATGAAAGTCGTATGTACAATTTGAGGGAGATCTTTCATATCTTTTGAGATCCACCCTACAATATGGGGTCAAAAAGCCAAAATAAATGATTTTAGCCCTTATAAAAAGAAAATTGATTTTTAAACGCCTTTCATGCTCATGTCACTTCAAGGTACTGCAAAAAAAAAAAAACTACAAAATCCGATTCAATTTATCATAATCGATTAGTTAACATGTTGGTTAACCATATTTTGAAACACAGAAAAAAATCATTGGCTTATCAAATTATCTATCGAGCCTTGAAAAAGATTCAACAAAAGACAGAAACAAATCCACTATTTATTTTACATCAAGCAATACGTGGAGTAACTCCCGATATAGCAGTAAAAGCAAGACATATAGGCGGATGAACTCATCAAGTTCCCATTGAAATGGGATCCACACAAGGAAAAGCACTTGCCATTCGTTAGTTATTAGAGGCATCCTGAAAACGTTCGGGTTAAAATATGGCTTTCAAATTAAGTTTTGAATTAATAGATGCTACCAAAAGGAGTGGCGATGCCATACGCAAAAAGGAAGAGACTCATATAATGCAAAGGCAAATAAAGCTTTTACACATTTTCGTTAATCCATGAACAGGATCTATATAGACACGTAGATCCATGGATCCATACATCTCGATCGGAAAAGAATCAATAGAAAAAGAAAAAATTGGAATTGATCGATCTATTTCTCGAAACAAATGAAAAGGAAACAAAAGATAAAACATAAATCATGAATCAACTAAGCCCTCTTGGGGAATTGCTTAAGAATAAGAAAGAGCAATCTTATGTAAATACCATAGAATAAGGTTTGATCTTATTCACGGGGATTCCGTAAATATTCCATTCCAAAAATAAAAAGTTTGAAACAATTGGGATGTTTTTGGAGATTGGATGCAGTTACTAACTCATGATCTGGCATGTATAGAATGAAAATTTTATTCTCGATTCTACGAGAATTTTTATGAAATCCTTTCATTTGCTTCTCTTCGATGGAAGTTTTATTTTCCCAGAATGTATCCTGATTTTTGGCTTAATTATTCTTCTGATGATCGATTCAACCTCTGATCAAAAAGATATACCTTGGTTGTATTTCATCTCTTCAACAAGTTTAGCAATGAGCATAACAGCCCTATTGTTCCGATGGAGAAAAGAACCTATAATTAGCTTTTCAAAAAATTTTCAAACGAAAATTTCAACGAAATCTTTCAATTTTTTATTTTACTATGTTTAACTCTCTGTATTCCTCTATCTGTAGAGTACATTGAATGAACAGAAATGGCTATAACAGAGTTTTTGTTATTCATATTAATAACTACTTTAGGAGAAATGTTTTTATGCGGTGCTAACAATTTAATAGCTATCTTTATAGCTCCAGAATGTTTCAGTTTATGCTTTTATTTATTATCTAGATATACCAAGAAAGATGTACGGTCTAAGGAGGCTACTACGAAATATTTACTCATGGGTGGGGCAAGCTCTTTTGTTCTGGTTCATGGTTTCTCTTGGCTATATGGTTCATACGAGGGAGAGATTGAGCTTTAAGAAATAGTGAATGGTCTAATCAATACACAAATGTATAACTCCCCAGGAATTTCAATTGCGCTTATATTCATCACTATAAGAATTGGGTTCATGCTTTTCCCAGCCTTTTCTCATCAATGGACTCCTGACATATACGAAGGAGTACGGTTCATTTGATAAATTCCTACCTCTCTATCTATTATCTATGTCTGAGATGTTTGGATTTTTCTAAACTCCATGGACATGCAGAAGAGAAATGCTATCCCCACTCAGACTAAGACAAAGCTTTGGCTTGTTCAAATAACAATTAAGGTGAAGCAGGGTCAGGAACAATGAATCTCTTTATGATAAACAGATCCATTTTGCAAGTTCATTATTACGGGTAGTTTCTATAAAGGATCGGATTGATGACGTACACAATACTTGAATTCTCGATGTAGATGCTACATAGTTGGTTCTCATCCTTCAGAGACTATGAGTGTAATAGGAGCATCCGTCAACAAAAAGATCACCCTAAGATGATCATCTCATGGCTATTGAGAACGAATCAAATCAGATGGTTCTATTTCTCAATCTTTTTGACTTCCTCCTACGGAACCAAGGTCAAAAAGATTGAGAAAAATCAGTCATTCACAACCACTGATAAAGGATTCCTCGAAAAGTTAAGGATTAGTAATCCATTTTAGAAATTGAATGGATTTGATCTTATACATACGTGAGGAAGGTAATCAAAAAAGAAAGAAAATGAGTTCTTCTTTACTTTTATCATTTAAGAGCCGTGTGAGATGAAAGTCTCATGCACAGTTTTGAATGAGAGAAAAAAGTGAGGAATCCTCTTTTCGACTCTGACTCTCCCACTCCAGTCATTGCTTTTCTTTCTGTTACTTCGAAAGTAGCTGGTTCAGTTTCAGCCACTCGAATTTTTGATATGCCTTTTGATTTCTCATCAAATGAATGGCATCTGTTTTTGGAAATGTTAGATATTCTTAGCATGATATTGGGGAATCTCATTACTATTACTCAAACAAGCATGAAACGTATGCTTGCATATTCATCCATAGTCAAATTGGATATCTAATTATTGGAATAATTGTTGGAGACTTAAATGGTGGATATACGAGCATGATAATTTATATGCGATTCTATATCTCCATGAATCTAGGAACTTTTACTTACATTGTATCATTTGGTCTACGTACCGGAACTGATAACATTCGAGATATGCAGGATTATATATAAAAGATCCTGTTTTAGCTCTATGTCTCTTATCCCTAGGAGGTCTTCCTCCACTAACAGGTTTTTTCGAAAAAGTCCATTTATTCTGGTGTGGATGGCAAACAGGCCTATATTTTTTGGTTTCAATAGGACTCCTTACGAGTGTTTTTTTAATCTACTATTATCTTAAAATAATCAAGTTATTAATGACTAGACGAAACCAAGAAATAACCCCTCACATGCGAAATTATAGAAGATCCCATTTAAGATCAAACAATTCCATCGAATTGAATATGATTGTATGTGTGATAGCATCTACTATACCAGGAATATCAATGAACCCGATTATTGCCATTGCTCAGGATACCTTTTTTTAGCTTCTAGTTAGCTTTTAAAATCTATTTCTTAGTTCAAGATCCCTCTTGCTAATACTAACTGGAATCAAAGAATTAATAGATTGGTTTCGCCCAAAATGGGAATAGGCTAAGGTTATGAACTTATAATCTATAATCTGATGATCTAGTCGATTCCATGATTATAAGTTCATTCCATACCGAACCAGACTAGAATAAGGTTATATACATTCTCATTATGAGAAAGGGTCATTCGAGCGTATCTAAGTAGATACTGTGTTTACATATGGATCCCTACGTCATTATAATCCATTTAGGATTAGGAATAGGCATAAGTGAACCTACTTTTTATATATCTCTCGTTATTTGAGACCCTATTCACCTCTTTGGGCTTCTATTGAATCGAAAAATAGGTTTGATTGTCCATCTTTTTGATAATTAATATATTATATATAAGACATCCTTCGGATAATTCAATTCGAAGCAATTGGATGTCCGACTCGGGCTTATATGACATGACCGATCAAAAGAAATACTCAAACACTCCAACTTTGTCATATATTCCGTACATCACACTAGATAGATATTGTATTCATGGAACACGATTCACTTTCAAGATGCCTTGGTGGTGAAATGGTAGACACGCAAGACTCAAAATCTTGTGCTAAAGAGTGTGGAGGTTCGAGTCCTCTTCAAGGCATAATATTGAAATGCTCATTGAATTGGAATAAGTTCGGCAGCGGATCACAAAATCTTAGCGATCTTCTCTTTCTCTATCTAATGAATGGGGAGTCTGCCTTGAAATCGTCCGCCCTACGCCCCCTAGTATATGCTTCGGTAGGAATCACATAACGGTAAATTGATACAATATAAACCTTTGGTAAAATGCCCCCCTTCATAACCCAATAGATAAAGTACATTACATAGTCTGTTTTAGGGATTGGTGACTTACCCATTTAGTGACTTTGGCACTAGACATTCCCAAAACAAAATTGAGACTATTGGGTCGGGTGAATTCAATAATAGTGCCCGGTGGCATTCCAACCTTCGTTCTCCTTTCAGGACCTATCTGAAAGAGAATTTAATACTTCTTGGTCGTGAATATCTGAATAGGGCGAACCACCTCATGGATATTTTTGCTTCGAAATAAAACAATTAGATGTCAATTGGAATGTGTATTATCCATATAAGAGATCTTCCAATTGAGAAGATCCATCAACCTGAGACGAAGAGAAAGGTCTATCTATTTTTATTTAGTTATTTAGTTAAATCAATGATTCATTATTGGAGCAGATAGCAATAACCATTTCATCCGACATACGTATTTTTTATTTTTCAATGAATTTACATCTTTGATTAATGGAAATTTTTTGATGTAGTTGAGTACTGGTTGTTTGCTGTTCAAGAATTTTTGTTTAGGTAGTTCATACCATCCATACATAGTGTTTTGATTTAAGATTTTAATTCTTCCATGTTTCAACAGTAGCATATTGTTCCATGGAGCTAAGCTCTAAAATATGGAAGAAACAGGTGTTTCCATGACTCTACCATCCAGTCAATTTCGTTCCATTTAATCCTTATTTCATGGCCACATATATTTCTGGCTAAGTAATGGGAAACCTTTCTTTTGTTACATGAATCCAATTTTTATGAGAAAAGCCATTTTTTCTCAACAATGTCTTTGTCATTTAATCCAATAGCATTTCTTTAGATATGAACAGATTTGATAAATACTGATAACTCTCGGATGGAGTATTAGAACGAAAAAATCGATTAGATAATCAACTATTGGTTCTAAGCCATCTCTGGCAATGAATCAAAAATTGGAAGTGCTTTTCTTGCGTATTCTTAATAAACCAGTGTTTACATATAGATGTAGGAGGATCTATTTGGGAAGCAAGAAGCCTCTTTAACATCTCTTCATCTATAAAGAATTCTCGATATGAAAACACAGAGACAAAGGGTTGATCTTTGAATAGGTAAAAAATTGGATCTGCAAGGTCCCAAATGAATTGGCTTATTCGAAAAAGGCCTTGTTCTTTGGAAGATCTATCTCGTGTCTGGTACTGCATGGTTCCATTTGGCAAGAACTTCGAATCATTCGCTTAAAGCTCATCCTTTTCATCATAAATGATCCACTTGCCTCAAAATGACTTGGCCCAATAGGGAAATCTCAATTCATTGGGCCTTTCGATACAATCAAATGGAAAGCCCCAAGGGCGCCATATTCTAGGAGCCCAAACTATGTGATTGAATAAATCCTCCTCTATCTGTTGCGAGTTGAGGACTCCTTCTCCTTCTTTAAACTCCAATTCATATTTTTCATAAAGAAATCTCTGATCAACAATAGAACAAGATCCATTTTGCATCATATATAAGGGATTCCTTGGTTCAAACTGAAGAAGCAATGTCATTCGATCATTATTAAACTGACTGCAATCTTTTTCTGTCTGCGAGGATCCCACAAGAGTGCCTTCAACTTCTAATAGGCCATGAACTAGATCAGAATCATTCTCAACGAATCCATAAGAAGTGATCCCATTTTTTTCATCGGGTCTAGGTAAAGACCAAAGGTCTTGAGCGACCGATCCGGCAGAACAACTCAAAAGATAAAGAAGTATCGTTAATTTCTTTATGCTTATTCCGAGTTCGAAGTACCATTTGTACAAATATGAATCCCCTTCGTTTCATGATTTCTTCTTCATATAGATAGATATAAGATCTATGGGGCAATTACTTAGAAGTACATTTAGTGCAACAGCTCTTCCTATCTGATAGAAAAGGATCCCATGATCCTGAATCGATCTTACCTAGGATTACAAATCCCAAGTTTGTCTATGAAGAGCATATCTAATTATATTAGTGTCTATAATTGATTTCTTCTGTGTAATACTAATCGATAGGGCCTCATTAGTAAGTGCTACAAGATCTCGTGCATTGGAACCCTTGGTTATGTACTCGAATCCATTAGTATGGAACATTTTCCAAGCGAAATCCTCTAGTATATGAAAGAATGAAAAAGTGCTTTCATTAGAATAAGTAACCTTTCTATCTTAATGCATATATTTAATTTATTCGGGCTATTAGAGCAAGATCCACTTTTGGGGGAATATGAGTCGAAGCAAAAGCAAGAATATTTCTAGTGGAACATCTTTAACAATCCCTAAAGAGAGAGTTCACTAATAGACCGAGAGATAAGTAATTCGACTCATTCACATGCAGATCATGAATGTTTGGAATCCATATTATGCAAGAAGACATTGCTTTTGCTAATTCGAATTAAAGGGTGATATAAAATCGGTCTATTTCCGACATCATATCCATAGTTAGCGCATTCATCATCGTTAGAAGCTTCAGCTCCGTATCAAGTTCACGATCGATATCGTCATTATCATCAATATCATTATTAGCATGAATATTGTCACTAGTATCAATATCGTCACTAGCATCAATATCGTCACTATCATCAATATTGATATCATCATTAAAAAAACCTTTAGGCTTGTTATCTAGGAATTTGTTTAGAAATACTATAATCAAAGGAACATAGGAGTTTGTTGCTAGGTATTTGACCAAATAAGATCGTCCGATTCCTATAGAACCTATCAGTAAAATACCCCTAGAGGGGATAGGGCTAAGTGAAGCGGAATTGGTTTTCCATGAGATGGGAAATGAAAACTATTAACCCCACACGAAGTTGTGAATAAGTGATTGTCTGATAATGAGCAAAGAATATCCGTCTTTCTACTAAACAGGATGTATTGAACTCATAATTCATTAGATACTTTCTATGAATGTCAACTAAGTATCGTAAGTAAATTGTTCCCGGTTGTTCAATCATTTGATAACCAGAGTCATTCTTTGATAAATGATCATTATGAGTCAGACTCAATAGAATTTGATCAATCTTTTTTTCTACTGTTAAGGTGGAGAAATGAACCAAGAATTCTCTTTCTTTATCATTAATTGAATCACTATTTATGACCTAGGATTCTATTTTATCATCAATCCAATCACCGCTCACGTTTTTTCTTTTTCTTATCAATGAATAGATCTATTTACTTGTATGACTTAGATGTCTTGTATTTCTTGAAAAAGTGATTCGACTGATGGGATTTGGTATGATACTTATGAGATCGATGATATCGATAAAATTGATATTCAAATATTTCTTCTTAAAACATATTGATTTGACCCCATAAGCGGGATCACCACCCCATAGCATGTTATCGCCAGAAGCTCGTATTTCTTTTAAAGAATCTCCTATTTATTCCAGAGCAACTAGAAAGAGATTCTTTAATCCGAAAAAATTCAGTTCAGATATAGGATACCTATCCAGAAGTTTTCGTAACTCAATCATGTATGATGGAATCATCAAAGATTTGATCCTTTCGAACTCTAACTGTAACTCACTATAGGCTCGGGAAACAAAAAAAAGATGTGTACGAACGAGATATCCAGAAATAAGAAGAAAGAAAAGTATTGAATAGAGGAACTCCCAAACATTTGGTAATCTCATATGTGTCGATATCAATGGTGACTCATTATTTCGATGACTCATTTCTTCGGATAGAAGAAGATTATGTAAACACTTACTCGAAATCTCACTTATCAGATTCCATTGTGGAAGACATAATTTTTTTCTAAAGATTTCGTCATGATATGTTTGATCCATGCATAATATCATGAAAAATGGATACAAATTTTTTACTGCTACTTAATATCGACAATAGGTCTAAAAAAGTATCTAAAATTATCAAATTTAGATATTTGTTGCCAAAGTAAGGAACCATGGCATATGTGTTTGGAGTAGATTCCATTTTGAGAGAGTTGAAAAAGCATTATCTCGTTGAAAGGTTCTATCCATCTGCCTTTCTCAATGCATTTCTTTAGACAAAGACTTCATTTTTTCCTCTTTCCGGATGGTAAGTGTTTCTCAGAACATGGAGTGTGAATCAAACCCATGTTTGAATTGAATTTGAGATAGTGATGCAAGTTCTTCTTTTCTAAATCAGATAGATTCATATTTGAAAAAGGTTGACAATAAATTCTTTCAAAATTGACTATTTGTCCCTCTGTTAGAGGTGTTCCAGAAATATCTACAATCAAGTAAATAGCTCCACGAACTAATGGATTGGATCGAATTGCAAAATAGAAAGATTTGTACAAGTTATACCTTTCGTCACTACTTTGGGGAAAATCCTTAGATATGAATATGTTAGATACCTATGACTCGATTAGTGAAGGTGAAATAGTATCTCTCTCCAAAAAAGCATGTTTTTTTTACCACTGCACAAAGAAAATATTTTGTTGCAAATGAACAAGATATTGAGGAATTATCCATATGTAAAATCATAATTATTAAAATGAGCCTTTTCCACATAAAAAAGGAATCTTTTGTTAAAATAAAAGTAGAAGTGATGTGGATTATTCAAGAATCGAAGTCGATTTGCTTTATAAAAAGAAGATATCAATGAACTTCTATGAAATGGTTTCACAGGATTCAACCAATTGTCTTGATCATGGGATATCATTGAGAAATAGGAATCCATGTTATCAAAAGATTTCCTGCGATTCTTTCTCGTATGGAATAAGCCAATCATCCATTTTGGTATCTTATAGAACAAAAATGGTGATATTGTTCCTCCATTGATCAAAAAATTTGATTTTTGAGAAGTATTATGATCATCCAATAAGAAAGGTTTCAATTTTTTCAAATGAACGATTTAAAAACCTATTGATTTTAATAACTGATTGCAGAGTTAATCGTTCGGACCTTTCAATTCATAGATGTGGATCTTAGACCTATGAATGGGGATATTCTCAAAACTCATAAAGAAAAAAGGAAGTGAGTTAGACAAAAAGAGAAGTAACTTGGACAAAAAAAGAAGTAACTTGGACAAAAAGAAACGAAGTGACTTAGACAAATCTTTTTTGTCAAGAACCTCAGACCAATCAATCGAATATTGATTAATTCATAATCGATCGAACACTACTTGAAAATGGTTCTTCTACTCAAAAACGAAATGTTCCAAATGCTCTTGGAAATTCTTACTCCCATTGGACCATTTGTATCTATATGCATTAGGATCTCGATTTATGGATCTCTGGATTCAAGAAAGAAAAATAAGAAAATCTAACCATTTCTTTTGACTTTTTTCAAATTTAATAAATGTTGGTTGATCGTATATTTCATTATAGTTTTATGATTTAGAGTATCATTTCCTATTTGATCCCTTTGAATTCCATATTCGAAGTTGCGATCAGATCTGTTCATTAAAGAGAATCGATTCAATACATTTCTTCCATAAGTGCTATATTGAATTTGAATTAGATTTCGGATCAATCTATATTGATTGACTGCCTCTATTATGTTGTTGCTAGAAAATACCACTTTTTTTTTGGTTTTGGATCTTCCCAATTATTCCCGCAGAAGATTTGGTCTCATTTTTTTTTTCTGATCTTTCAATAAAAAGATTCATTTTTTTTCATAAAAAAATAGAAGGTAGAACCAATAAAGATTTCTTTTTCGATTCATCCCTGGAGTTAAATACCTCATTCAAGAATTGTTTTTGATCCAATCCATAGGAATCAATAGAAAAGGAAAATCATTTATGATACACCAAATCCGGCTCGGTTATTGATAGAGTGAATAGATTTGCCATTTCTTGAAATCTCTCTTTTGATTCAAAATCATGGTGTACCGTGTATCCCCTCTGTTTTGGTCATGGAATAGATTAAATAAATCAAAAAATAGATTTTTGTTCAAGAATGAAATCTTATTAGAACTATCCATATCCAATTCATCCATCGGAACTATATCACATCCCAGATCTCATGAAATAGGATGAATTGAGATGGTATTTTGTAAATACGTAATTATCTTAAATATATTAACTATTTCTTTATTTTTCAATCGCCTGGAAGGGACAAAAGAAACATGTTATTCTTTCTTCAACAATTTCTATTCCCTAATGGACCTCTCAGTAGGATTCGAACCCAGATGAAGTTCTGACCCTCTGTCAGAGAAAAAAGAACGAATGGGTCTTGTAGGATTCCTAAGAAATTCTTCGATTTCTTTTAGAAGCAGATCATTATTCATCTACTTCTTACGTTCCATGAATAGCCGAGGCATTAAGGAATATCCAAAAAGGCATTTAGGGAATTGGTCTGATTCTATCTCTGTTCGTTCAGTTTGAAGAAAGGAAGGATCCCAAAGAATTGATCTTTCTTTTAATTGTTGAATCTCTCTTTAATTGATCAATGTGTGATATTCCGAATCATCATTACTAATGGAATCAAAATGATCTCTGAATTGATCAGAAGACCCTTTCAATTGGCTAGAATCCGTAACTTGAATGAAATTAGATCTTGTGGAATCATATTGAATATTTGATGATACATTTCGTACCTTGCTAAAAAATCGATCCTTGTTTACCAACCACACATTTTCTAACCAAATCCAATCTCTCTCGATATAAAAATATGATTCGTGCGTATTCTTCCCCCAATTAACGAAAAGATCTTTGCAGAATTGCCACATATAAAATTGAGCACAAATTTGCAAAGAAATAGCCCACTTGTTTCTCGAGAAAAGATGGGAAACATGCTCAATATCATTTGATTGAATAGTTGACCCTGCTCCTTGTTGTTTGAAGAAACCCTCCACTTCAATTAGTATTTTTTCACGAAAGGCAAAGATGAGATAACAAATCCCGTCTTTCACTAAGATTTTGAATAGCTGTCCTAAATTCAAGTTGATTATGTTTCGCCTCTTACTCAGAGAAAGACGATTAAACAATTCCCAATCATGGCCATTGCAGATCAGATCATCCATATAATATACAAAAAGAAACTCCAGATATTTGATATCTTTCTGTTTGAATGAGATATCAATTCCAGTGATGGTTTCATTAGATATCTTACAACTAGAATCCTTTTTTTTTTATCTAGTTCCTTCACCACCGTAAACTCCACTTAGATTCAAGCATGATACCCTTTTTAGTTATTGGAAGAACCTAAGTACTCTCTTTTGGATCTAGGAAACAGTTCTTAGAGATCTTTTTTCCTTTTGGAAGATACAGGAGCGAAACAATCAACCTATTGATATTAGAAGACCCAAAAGATTCTTCCAATGTATCATTTGTAGGTCCAATGGAAATCATAGGTATAGGAAGAAGCCCTGTCAAATAAAGATTTTTTCTTTCGATCATATTTTGATTGTTAATACGATATATAAGGACCACTACTACAAATAGCATTACACCCTTGATCGTGAAATATCAATTGCTTGTTGAACCCTCTGAATTGCGTGAAAGTAGGATACTCCAAATTCAAGGGTCCAAGAGTTTTATAAAACATTCTTGGTAGAAAAAAATATGAATGAAAGTCCCACTAAATTGAATTGGGTCCATAAATCTAAGAAACAGCGAGAATTCTTGATCTCTCTCAATTCAAAAATCCAGGATTTGAATTAATGTCCTTTCATTAATTCCTCCTAAATTGCATTGATTTATCCTAAAGATTTCATTTCAATTGGAATTTGGTTATTCACCATGTACGAGGATCCTCACTAAGCATCCATGGCTAAATGGTTAAAGCGCCTAACTCATAATAAGTGATTCGTAGGTTCAATTCCTACTAGATGCATGCCAATGGGACCCTCCAATAAGTCTATTGGAATTGGCTCTATATTAATGGAATCTCATTATCTATACATAACGAATTGGTGTGGTATATTCATATCATAACATATGAACAGTAAGAACTAGCATTCTTATTAAGACTAAAACTCATAGGGAAGGAAATAGATTTATGGATGGAATTAAATACGCAGTATTTACAGACAAAAGTATTTGATTATTGGAAAAAAAATTAGCATACTTCTAATGTCAAATCAGGATCAACTAGGACAGAAATAAAGCATTGGGTCGAACTCTTCTTTGCTGTCAAGGTAACAGCTATGAATAGTGATCGACTCCTCAAAAAAGGTAGAAGAATGGGACCTATTATGGGACATACAATGCATTACGGATGTATCATCATTACGCTTCAACCGGGTTATTTTATTCCACCTCTTAGAAAGAAAAGAACTTAAATCAAAATATTTAATAGCATGGCAATACATTTATACAAAACTTTTACCTCGAGCACACACAATAGAGCCGTAAACAGTCAAGTGAAATCCAATCCACAAAATAATTTGATCTATGGATAGCATCTTTGTGATAAAGGTCGTAATGCCAGAGGAATCATTACTGCAAGGCATAGAGGGGGAGGTCATAAGCGTCTATACCGTAAAATTGATTTTCAATGAAATGAAACAAACATATATGGCAGAATTGTAACCGTAGAATACGACCCTATTTGAAATGCATACATTTGTCTCATACACTATAGGGTGGTGAGAAGAGATATATTTTACATACCAGAGGGGCTATAATTGGACATCTCATTGTTTCTGATACAAAAGTTCCTATAAAAAGGGGAAATGCTCTACCTTTGAGTGTGATTTGAACGATTGATTTACGTAATTGGAAGTGATCAATTAGGTTTATGATGAAACCTAGAAATCGATCATTGATCCAATTTGAGTACCTCTATAGGATAGACCTCAACAGCAAACTGAAGAGTAACGGCAGCAAGTGATTGAGTTCAGTAGTTCCTCATATAAAATTATTGACTCTAGAGATATAGTAATATGGAGAAGACAAAATTGTTTCAAGCATCGATAGAACCAGAAGCGCCCCTTATTTCAAAGAGACGAGGACGGGTTATTCACATTTCTTTTGATGGTCAGAGGCGAATTGAAAGCTAAGCAGTGATAATTCTAAAGATTCCCTGGGGAAAAAATAGAGATGTCTCCTACGTTACCTATAATATGTGGAAGTATCGATGTAATTTCATAGAGTCATTCGGTCTGAATCCTACATGAAGAACATAAGCCAGATGACGGAACAGGAAGACCTAGGATGTGGAAGATCATAACATGAGTTACTTGGCAGATTTGGATTCCTATATATCCACTCGTGTGGTACTTCATTATACGATATATATAAGATCCATCTGTATAGATATCATCATTTACATCCAGAAAGTCATATGCTTTGGAAGAAGCTTGTATAGTTTAGGAAGAAGTTTTGATTGATCAAAAAGAAGAATCTACTTCAACTAATATGCCCTTAGGCATAACCATACATAACATAGAAATCACACTCGGAAAGGGTGGACAATTAGCTAGAATAGTGGGTGCTGTAGTGAAATTGATTACAAAAGAGGGGAAATCAGCCACATTAAAATTACCTTCTAGAGAGGTCCGTTTGATATCCAAAAACTGCTCAGCAACAGTCGAACAGTGGGGAATGTTGGGGTGAACCAAAGAAGTTTGGGTAGAGCCGGATCTAAATATTGGCTAGGTAAGCGTCCTGTAGTAAGAGGAGTAGTTATGAACCCTATAGACCATCCCCATGGAGGTGGTGAAGGGAGGGTTCCCATTGGTAGAAAAAACCCACAACCCCATGGGGTTATCCTGCACTTGGATAAAGAAGTAGAAAAAGACATAAATATAATGATAATTTGATTCTTCATCATCGTAGTAAATAGGAGAAAAAATAAAATTTCTTTTTTCGTTTAAAAAAAAAAAGAGTTAATTAACTGTGACACGTTCACTTAAAAAAAATCTTTTTCTAGCAAATCATTTATTAAGAAAAATTGATAAGCTTAATACAAAAGCGAAAAAATTAGTTATTATAATTAGTTAATAGTTATTATGGGCGAACGACGGGAATTGAACCTGCGCATGGTGGATTCACAATCCACTGCCTTGATCCACTTGGCTACATCTGCCACTACTACTTTACCACTACTCTTTTTTATTTAGAAAAATACTTTACAAAACAAATGAAATGAAAAATGAAAAAAACTATAATTTCTATACAAGAACAGGCAGATAATTCCAAATTTTTTTTTAATGTATGTTAAATAATAACTTCACAAAAGATTAGTAAAAACTTTTTTCTAAAAAAAATAGTAGATAACGAAAGTATAATACTAAAATAAAAGAACTCATAAATATTTTTCTCATTTATTGTTGAAGTAAAAAAAACTTTATATTATATAAAAAAACTACTGAATGACTAAATAAAGGAGCAATACCAACCTTTTTCATAAACGAAGAAGTTGATTATTGCTCCTTTATTTTCAAAAACGGGTCTATACTAAGACCAAACCAAAGCCTTATCCATTTGTAGATGGAGCTTTAATAGCAGCTAGGTCTAGAGGGAAGTTATAAGCATTACGGTCATGCATAACTTCCATACCAAGGTTAACACAATTAATAATATCAGCCCAAGTATTAATTACACAACCTTGACTATTAACTACAGATTGGTTGAAATTGAGACCATTTAGGTTGAAAGCCATAGTGCTAATACGTAAAGCAGTGAACCAGATACCTATTACAGGCCAAGCCGCTACCATATTGAAAGATCAATCGGCCAAGATAACCATAAATAGCTACGATATTATAAGTTTCTTCCTCTTGATCGAATTTGCAACCTTCATTAGCAGATTCATTTTCTGTGGTTTCCCTGATCAAACTAAAAGTTACTGAGGAACCATGCATAGCACTGAATAGGGAGCCACCGAATACACTAGTTACACCTAACATGTGAAATGGGTGCATAAGAATGTTGTGCTCAACCTGGAATACAATAATAAAGTTGAAAGTACCAGAGATTCCTAGAGGCATACCATCAGAAAAGCTTCCTTAACCAATTGGATAGATCAAGAAAACAGCGATAGCAGCTACAACAAGAGCTGAATATGCAACAACAATCCAAGGGTGCATACCCAAATAGAAACTAAGTTCCCACTCACGACCCATGTAATAAGCTACACCAAGTAAGAAGTGTAGAATGATTAGCTCATAAGGATCGCCATTATGTAACCATTCATCAACGGATGTGGCTTCTCAGATCGGATAAAAGTGCAAACCTATAGCTGCAGAAGTAGGAATAATGGCACCAAAAATAATATTGTTTCCATAAAGTAGAGATCCAAAAATAGGTTCGCGAATACCATCAATATCTACAAGAGGAGCTGCAATGAATGCGATAATAAATACTAAAGTTGTGGTCAATAAGGTAGGGATCATCAAAACACCAAACTATCCAATGTAAATGTGGTTTTCAATGCTGGTTATCCAGTTACAGAAGCGACCCTATAGGCTTTCACTTTCGCGTCTCTCTAAAATTGCAGTCATGGTAAAATCTTGGTTTATTTAATCATCAGGGACTCCCAAGCACACAAATTCTCTAGAAATAGAAATATAAGAGCTTGTTATTCAACAGTATAACATGACTTATATACCTATGTCAACTAATGTCAAACATATATCTATGATCTTATCCATCTAGATTCATCAGAATATCTTTTTTTTTTTTTGAATGAATGAAGTGAGTTACAAAACAAAAGTGGAATGCAGATTTATATCCATGCATTTTATATATGAATATCATTTCGATAAGATAATAATAATGTAATGGGTTGCCCGGGATTTGAACCCAGAACTAGTCGGATGGAGTGGATAATTTATTTGTTAAAATGAAACAAAATAAGTATAGGTAAAGGTAACAAAATCCCTCCCCAAACCGTGCTTGCATTTTTCATTGCACATGGCTTTCTCTATGTATACATAGAAAACTCAACTTTTCCCTAAATAGAATTTGAATTGAATACTCAATTAATCAACCTTATTCTTCTTTTCTTATTCTTATTGTATGAACATTTAATAATAATAAAAAAAATGAATGCATTTTTGTTATCTTTTTATCATTTTTGAAAAGTTTCCATTTACACTACACGGTCCCATAACCAAATCATTCATGATTGACCAAATCATTGATACAAATAATATCCAAATGCCAAATACATCCTCTATATAACTTTCGCGAAGCAGAATAAGCTCTTAGAAAGATAAAAAAACGAACTTGTTCTTCCTTTGTAAAGAATTCTTCCAAAAAGTCCAAACCTAACCTTTTCAAAAAAGCGCATACAATGCTTTTGTGTTTACGAGCCAAAGTTTTAACACAAGAAAGTTAAAGTATATATTTTATTCGATACAAATTCTTTTTTTTTTGGAGGATCCCCTGTGATAATGAGAAAGATTTTTGCATATACGCACAAATCAAGCGATAATATCAGAATTTGATGAATCGGCCTAGGTCGGCTTACTAATGGGATGCCCTAATGTATTACAAAATCTCGCTTTGCCAATGATCCAATCATAAGAATAATTGAAATTTTTGTATCAAACTTCTTTATAGCATTATCTATTATAAATGAGTTTTCTAGCATCTGGCTCCATGCCACTAACGGATTAAATCACAAACTTGAAAAATAGCCCCAAAAGTCTAGATAATCTTTGGATAATTGGTTTATATGGACCCTTCGTGATTGAGACCACATGTAAAAATGACATTGCCATAAATTGACAAAGTAATATTTCCATTTATTCACCAGAAGAGGCGTATCTTTTAAAGCCAAAATGGATTTTCCTTGATGTCTAATATAATGCAGGAAAGGATCCTTGAACAAGCATAAGATACATCCTGAAAACCATTAACAAAGGTTTTTATAAGATGTTCTATTTTTCCATAGAAAAAAATTCGCTCAAGAAGGACTCCAGAAGATGTCGATCGTAAATGAGAAGATTTATTGTGGAGAAAAAATAAGATGGATCGTATTCACATACATGAGAATTATATAAGAATAAGAAAAACCTTGGATTAAAAAAATATTTCTTTTGAGTAATCAGACTCTTCCAATTACAATACTTGTAGAGACAGAACCATAATAAATGTAAAAAAGAGGCATCTTTTACCCAATAACAAAGGGGTTGAACCAAGATTTCCAGATGGATGGGGTAAGGTATTGGTACATCTAATATATAATTTAAATGTGAAAATTTATCCTCTAAAAAGGGAAATATTGAATGAATTGATTGTAAATTATGAGATTTTGCTGGTTTTTTTCCTTCTAAGGCAGATACAAATCTTAGGAAAAATAAAATTTTCGCAATCACTGCAAATATCACTGATATCATTTGATAATAGAAATTATTTTTGTGACCAAAAAATGGATTTTGGTTAGAATCATTAGCAGAAATAATCAAATGATTCTATTGATACATTCAAAAAAATGAACGTTTCGTAATTACTAAAGTAGATTTATTGTCATAACTCAAATTTTTCAACAAAACGGATCTATTTATATTTAATCTATGATCATGAGTAAGTGCATAAATATACTCCCGAAAAATAAGTGGGTATAGGAAGTCATGTTGCTGAGATCTATCTAACTCTAAATATACTTGAAATTCCTCCATTTCAATTGAAATTCGATTTGAACGAGTGTTTATTGGGTTATCAAATGATACATAGTGCGATAGAGTCGAAACAAGATATTATAGTAAGAAAAGAACATATACCTCAGCAACAGGTAAACTCATCAACGGATTCTCTACCTTCTTTTTTCCATCTAATTGATTTATGTTGCTTATATGGAAGATGATTAAAAATCCTTTATTTTTTGAACCCAATCGCTCATTTGATTTTGGAAATATATATTTTTTCTTTATCAATATACTGCTTCTTTTGCACATTCATCTCCAACCCATAATAAGGAAAAACTACTAGTTAGGACTCGTTAAAAAAATTGATAATCCACTCATGAGAAAAGTCCTTCTTGCATTAGGCACTAATATATTTTTAACATTTAATTAGATCGGGTAATCATTCAAATTATGAACAGAAGCTTATTGCTTTTTGTTTCCCTCTAATTGGGGTCATATAGTTTTATCCATTTATTCACTCAACCTAACTTTGAATTCAATTCATTTTGTTCCGCATCGATAATTCAAACACGAGTTTGTACCGATCCGAAAAGAAAGAAAGAAATATGTTATCTTAATTCTCCATTGATATGACATGCTGTTTTTTCCATTCATTCCTTTTAGGATCAGTCGTGGTCTTACAAACTCTACCGCTGGTATGGACGAATCCTTTTCTTCATACAAATGTGTAAAAGATACTAGTCTTTCTTAAAAGCCGAGTACTCTACCGTTGAGTTAGCAACCCGAAAAAAATAATTAGAATGTGTAGATACAATCGAAATACAAAAAAAAAAAAAAAGAGATTCAATTTCACGACGTAATCAAAAACCAAAACATTAAACTAACAAGAAATCTAAAAAATTTAAACTAAAATTTTTTAATTGATTATGAACATAAAAATAAATGAACAGAGTAAATAGTAAATTAAAATACATGAAATTCTCAAATAAACACATAGATAAAGTAATAAAAATTTATAGACTGCCTCTTTTTCTTATGTTATTTATCCATTATTTTTTCACTATCAATAAACAAAAAGACTTCTTATATCACACCAAAACAATTTCTTGTATCACAGAAAAGTAAAAGAACCTATGATTTGAATGAAGCAAAGTAAAAAACCAAACCTATGGATCGGAGATAAATAGATCTATTTCTCTATGATCGCATTATATTTGTTCAATACATTCTTGTCAATATGATTGTGAATATTGAATATGAAGAAAAGAATATAAAAATGTAAAAGAAATATCAAATATATAATAAAAAAAATACAAGCTTAATCCCTTGTTTTCTTAGTTGTTAATAGATTTACGATGAAAGAAAATCACCTCAGTGAGGGTAATGTAAAAAAAATGATATTTTTTAAATTAATTTCTTCATTTATTTTTTCTATGTATTTTATACCAATAAAATTATATCAATAAAATAAATTTTCATAAAATAAAATTTTCTCATTATAGAACACGATAGTCTCTAGTAGGAATACTAAATTAGGAAAAATAAATAAGTATGAATAGAGGAAAAAATGGGGAAAGAGTAGAGAATTTTTTATACAAAGCTGTATATGAGTCATCCACACCCTCTTTTTTTGTATTTCATTAATTTAATTTCGTTTGATTAACACTAAGTTCCGTAAAAAACTTTGCCTTCTTTGAAATATCATGAACATTTCTTATAGGTTGAGCACCTTTTTTAAGGAAATATAAAATAGCAGGAACATTTAAATAGGTTTGATTATTTATTGGATCATAAAAACCATTTTCTGAAGATGCTTTCCTTCTCTTCGGGATCGAACATCAATTGCAAAGATTCAATAAACGGCTCATTGGGATAGATGTAGATGAATACTACCCCCTAGAAACGTATAAGAGGGTTTCTTCTCATATGGCTCGAGAAAAAAATGATTATGATTAGAAATGAGTTTCTGTCTATGAATAAAATTAGAATGTCAAACAGATTCATACAAGATCAAATCAATTAGGTATTTAAGTCTTAAATTCTTTTTTCTTCTTTTCTTTTTGAAAAAAGAAAAAAAAGCATTCATACTCTCATAACTCAAGTTGGATAAGTCTCAAATAGGTCAACAGAAAACCCTTAGATATTTCATTTATTGAGTAGTCTCTAACCCCTTTTTTGTTTGTCTCCTTTAGAATCAATTTTGATTTTTCATTGTGAGCTAGTTATTAAGACAATTGAAAACAAAATGGTATTCTCTTGTTCCAAGATCCTTTATCCTTGCTTCGAATCATTGGGTTTAGACATTACTTCGGCGATTTTTAATCATTTTAAAAGTGGCAGCAACAAGCCCTTTTTTGTTTATGATTTCTTTCTATCAAAAAATCATGCGAACGCTTGATTCACCCATCATACACTTTAGATCGAAAGAGTTTTCGCAATTTCAATAAATTTTCCTTGTGGATTTGAAAATTTGCTTGAAATGAATCCCTTCAATTTCTACATCGAAAAAAATATACTTACAAAGTTGTTCCAACTTATTGATTGGCACTAACCTTAGTTCCTTACCCCTTGAGAAATTAATAAATACTTTCTCCTCGAGCTCCATCCTATCCTATTTTTTACATTAGAACCCAAGAAAAATCAGGGTTCTAGAATAGAATAAAGAATGTCAA
This sequence comes from Moringa oleifera, assembly GCA_021397835.1. Lineage (NCBI taxonomy): Eukaryota > Viridiplantae > Streptophyta > Magnoliopsida > Brassicales > Moringaceae > Moringa > Moringa oleifera. The sequence goes on from JAJFZO010000087.1 coordinate 6,037,758, forward strand.
GCCAAGAGCATCTTTATTGCTGTATAAAGTAAAGTGGTGGATGTAAAAATCCACAGCAGATCATGTCCTTCAATTCAAGTCGCACGTTGCTTTTTACCACATCGTTTCAAACGAAGTTTTACTGTAACATTCCTTTAGTTTGGAACTAGTATGTAATTGATTCAATTATGTAATCATGAATAGTATTATTTGATTGGTAAATAATAATCTATACTTTTCCCTCTATTTGTATATGAAATATGAATGAGATGGAGAATTTATGAAGAAAAAGTCTCAGTAAGAATTCAAATAAATTCCATATTTTATTGTATAAATACAATGCCTATTTCATGGTATGAATGAAAAATACATATTTATATCAATAAATAGATTTAACTATTTATTTAATAATATATATATTTGAATTGCAACTCTTGTAACCTATGTTTCCACCTTAACCGAATCACATGTAGATGTTATTTGAACTCGATTCAAATGGTGAAAACGAAATCTTTCTTCCCCTTGAATCTTGAAAAATTAAAAACAAGAATCACATTCTCTCCAATATTTTGCTCTTAAACAGAAGGTTGTTCAAAAAGAATAATATTTATTCTGTGCTTTGGGACGGAATGATTCGAACCTTCGAATAATAGGACCAAAACTTGTTGCCTTACTGCTTGGCTACGCCCCATTTAGATTTCTATTCAACACTAATAAAGACTAATATTGTTAGTGTTTGTTCGTCAATTCCAACCCAATTATCTATGAAATAGATTAGATTGGTGTTAGGATTTTGACACATATAGATATAAAATGAAACTGAATTTATTGATCATTCCATATAATTCAATTAAGATATTGTATGAAAGCATAATTTATTCTATTATCTTGTGAGAATGGAAGGATTTTTGATTGGGTGAGTCTAGAGAAATATTTTTTCTCTACCTTACTTTCTTGTCTTCATTTGGACCTTATATCAATAACATATCAATAACTCAATCAAAATCCAATTATCTACAAGAATAAAATATTTGTTATGCTTAATATATTTAAATTGATCTGTATCTGTTTTAATTTTGGTCTTTTTCCGAGCAGTTTTTTATTTACCAAATTGTCGAGGCCTATACTTTTTTGAATCCAATCATAGACGTTATGCTAGTAATACCTATTCTTTTTTTTCTCTTAGTCTTTGTTTGGCAAGCTACTGTAAGTTTTTGATAAGATCCTTAATACTATCCTAGAAAATTCATGATTTATTCGAGAAAAAAATTTAAAAATTGAGAAAATTAAATAAGTCTTACAGTATGAACGAACCCCCAATTCAAATATTGAAATTTTTTGGTAAACGTGATAAATCTGGATCATCCTATTTCCTCATTTTGAACCCTTGTTTTCATTGAAAGAACCTATTAGAGTCCACCATAACATAATACCTAATTATTGGTATGAAAAAAAATTGTAATAGGAAAGACTCAACTCTTATCTTCTTACAAATGAATTCTTAAAAAAATCAAATATTTTCTATTTGATTTAATTTATAGAAATTATCGAAAATCACTTCATTTCTTGGTGTCAAAAATAAATAGGACATGTGGTATAAAAATAGAGAATATATTCTCTTTTTTCCCCAAATAAAGATAAGATCTTGGAGATTGTGTAATGCTTACTCTCAAACTCTTTGTTTACACCGTAGTGATATTCTTTGTTTCTCTCTTCATTTTTGGATTCCTATCTAATGATCCAGGATGTAATCCTGGATGTGAAGAATAAAAAAATAAGGGTTTTCTTGCTTGATTTTTATAAATGTTATAATATTATTAGGATTTTATCTATTCCAATTCCTCATCATAAAAAAAGAAACAGAAATGGAGAGATTCGAACCCTCAGTACGAATAACTCGTACAACGGATTAGCAATCCGACGCTTTAATCCACTCAGCCATCTCTCCTAATTGAAAAGGATAATTACTATCTTACATTAAACAAAAAGTAATGCTTAAAAAAAAGCCCTTCTTTACTTTTTTGATACTTCACTTTTTTTTGTATAAATTATTAATTATATACAATACAACTTTTATTTATATATATATGTATATATAACTCTTATCTGAAATTCCATTTAGATAAAGAAAAAGCTCAAAAGAGATATTTCAAATGAAAATATATAAAAGAAGAATATCTCTTTGATTTTATCTTGTCCAAAAGGGTCTTTTTTTATTTCCACAGCTTAGCCTAGTTAGTACCTAGCCGGGCCTTTTTTTTTTTTGTATAATGAATCAAATCATACTACTGAGTCATAGCTAAAATGATTAATTGAAGTGAATTAATACACAATTCTTAAAATTGTCTCGCATATTCTTTATTTTTTTCGAACACAAGATAGCAAAGTAAAAAAAAATGCACAAAAAAAAATTGAAATGAAAAGTGTCCATTGTCTCATGGATAGGACAAAGGTCTTCTAAACCTTTGGTATAGGTTCAAATCCTATTGGACGCAATTTATTTCCATATATATTTCTATGTTAAGAAAGAGATATTGAATGATTTGAGTAAGAGATCCTTACTTATGTTATATATATTATATACTTATTTAATACTTAGAAACTTATATTATTATTAAATGAAAATGAAATTAATTAAATTAAAGAATAAAGATTAAGAATGATCGATTTCTTTTATTTATTTATAATTGTTCCTGAAGTAGAAAACGTTTTATTTGTTCCTGAATAGCTTCTTTCAAAACGACTTTTACTTCCTTAATGAATGTCTTGGTAAATGATATGATTTTTTGGAACTGAGGTTTATTCATTTTTAAATAAGTACATAACTCAACGAAAAATTTCCTTACACTTGTCCAAGTTCAAATGAATCAAGATAACCATTCGTTCTGACATACTTGGTCATTATCTGTTCTTCCACCGTGAGAGGGGCTGATTGGGATTGTTTAAGTAACTCATATAATCATTGGCCTCTTGCCAATTAATTTTGAGTAGCTTTATTGAGATCAAAAACAAATTACGTAAAGGCCTCTAATTCAACTAATTGAGCCAATTTCAATTTTAATTTGCCACCTACTTGTTTCATAGCTTTAATTTGAGCTGCACATCCGACTCTAGAGACAGAAATACCTACATTAATAGTAGGTCTAATTCCAGCATTGAATATATCAGTGGATAAGAATATTTGTCCATCTGTAATGGAAATTACATTAGTAAGAATATAAGCCGAAACGTCTCCCGACTGGGTCTCAACTATTGGTAAAGCAATCATACTTCCTTCACCCAACTGAGAGCTTGATTTAGTGGCTCTTTCTAAAAGACATGATTGCAAATAAAAAACATCTCCTGGATAAGCTTCATAACCAGGTGGTCTTTGTAATAGAAGAGACATTTGGCGACAAGCCTGTGCTTGTTTGGAAGGATCATCATAAATGATTAAAGTGTGTCATTCAAAGTACATAAAATATTTAGCTAAAGTAGCTCCTATATAAGACACGAGATATTGTAATGTAGCTAGAGAATCTACCATTTTGGCTACCACAATAATGTATTCCATCCCCTTTTTCTTGGAAAGTGGTCACTACCTAAGCCACAGAAGATGCTTTTTGACCAATAGCTACATAAGCACATATTACATTTTGCCCTTGTTGACTGAGAATTGTATCTGTGGCTACTGTTGTTTTACTCGTCTGTCTATCCCCAATAATCAATTCTCGCTGCCCACGTCCTATAGGGATCATCGAATCAATAACAATAAGTCCTGTTTGAAGGGGCTCATATACAGAACGTCTTGAAATAATACCTGGAGCGGGAGATTCAATTAATCAAGATTCAGAAGCTGAAATATCACCTCAACCATCAATAGGTTTAGCCAAGGCATTTATAACACGACCCAAATAAGCCTCACTCACAGGTATCTAAGCAATTTTTCCTGTTGCTTTGACAAAACTTCCCTCTGGTATCATCAAGCTGTCACCCACTAATACAACACCAACATTATTTGATTATATATTCAAGGCAATGCCTATCGTACCATCTTCAAATTCTATTAATTCACCTACCATTACTTCATCAAGACCATAAATATAAGCGATGCCACTGCCTACCTGAAGTACGGTACCAGTGTTTACAATCTTTACTTCTCTTTTATATTGCTCAATATGTTCATGGATAATATTACTTTCATCGCCTATAATAAAAGTAAAGGACTAATCAGTTATTTCTTTCATCGCCCTATATATACCAATGTTAGCATTAACGATACATAAATGTAACTCTTTACTCAAACAACTATTCAAAGTTCCTATAGCTCCTTGTAAAGCTTATTGGAAAACCTGTTATCAGACTTGATTAATCGCTCTTTGTTATTAAAAAATATGGTTTCATTTTTGTAATTTTTTAATTGTTCCAAAGTCTTATAAGTTGAATTAATCAAATTCAATTTTTCTCATTCTATCTCAGAGTATCCATTCACTCGAAACTAATACACCTTCATTTCTACTTTGCGTAAACGAGCTCGAGCTTTTTCTAATTGTTCAATGCCCCCCCTCCCCTCGCGTGTAGCTCCTCTGAATTTTTTTGATAGATGAGTAATTGATGGAATTTCGAATAGGATAGGTATTGCGAGTTTCTTTACAGGAGAAAGCATAAAATATGTGGGGGGGAGTCGCATCTCTTCTTATCTCTTATTATATTTGTCCTATTTACTTATTTTTTTATTAATTTACTACTTTTTATTTTTAAATTTATAATTTTGAATTTCTCGCATTTATTGCTACTGCACTCTTCATTCTCGTTCTTATTGCTTTTTTACTTATAATTTACATAAAAACGGTCAATCAAAGTGATTAATTTGAGTGAAACTTGACTATCAATGACAAAAAAGATTTCAATTTTGCGTCTTAAATGAAACTAGAATCCGCAGTCTTCTATGAGGCTAGATAGTATGGTAGAAAGAAAGATTCATCTATTTCTTTCTATCATACTATCTATTATTGTTATTGTAATGTATAAAGTTTTAATGTATAAAGATACAAGTTTAATATCTTAATATGGAGTAAGCTACAATATCTATCTTCATAGATTATGTATCTTTATTTTCATAGATGGCGATATCAATTAAATATTTTATGTAATGTACATAGTATTTCAATTTCATTTCTTTGCTTGATAGTATTTCAATTTCATTTCTTTGCTTGATCTATTTGATTTGTTTTGGGTTGATTCCAATTAATCTGAAATAATCAAAAGGCAAGTCGTACTCTTACGATATTCTAATTCCTAAATTTCTAATTGTTTCAATATGAATCTTGGCATCTATCAAAAGAATCAAATTAATGGCCAATGGCCGAGATATCGCATATTTTAATAAAAAAATAAAATCTTATAATTTAATTTTAGCATTCTAATTGATTGAGCAATTGACAGATAATCCAAATCCAAGGAGTTCTATGGTAACTTCTTCGAATTTGGAAAAGGGGTACCTCGCTTTAACCTTTGAGCCTTGATATAAAAATATAAAATGAGTCAATAAAACATAGCATAAATCAGGTGAGTTATATCAGCAAAACAAAAAAGAATAGAGGATTTGGTGTCTTTTGTTAATCAGGTGACACCTAGATTTAAACTAGGGAAAAAGGATTTGCAATCCCCCCCTTACCGCTCGGCCATGCCGCCAAAATGATACAAACTAGATGAAAATCTTCCCTTCTATTGAAAAAACAAAATGTGGATTTTCAGTTACAAAAGCCAAAATTCAGGACAAATTGGAACCATTAACTATTGACTGTAAATTTATGAACCATTCTTGGATTTGAATTTCAAATTGTCTTTCCCTAATGACATAAGAAAATCCAAATGGATATATAACTAATCAGTATTGATTTTTTTTCAATTTTCAATAACAATTAAAAAAATCATTCTCAATTTTAATTATAATAGCAATTATGAGTATATGTAAACCCAAGAGCATAAGTTGGTATATAACTATAGCTATCTAATGGGGGTATTTTATCTGTATAGGATACCTATAGAAAATTATCAAGAAATTATTGTGCTTCAATTTTGCATTGAATAGATTGAAGGAAAAATATAATTTTTGATAGAACATGGCATGTGCTATCCTGAATAGAACTGTAATGCAATAAAGGAAGAAAGAGAGACGTATATATTTGCACATTTTATTTTAATAAAAAAAAGAAATACAAGCTTTCTTACGCACTTCAATGATATTCTAAAAATTCTATGAAAAAAAATAGAATAGATAAAAAGATTTCTCTTCTTTGCCAATCATTTTTTGAACAATAGAATACACGAAAAAGCCAAGTGCTAGAAAAATCAACTTTATATTTACTGTTTCTGATTATTATGTCTTTATCTTTGCAAACATATCAAATCATGAATACATTTATTTTTCTGGTATCCAATCGGATTGGAATATGTAATATCATAATAATGGTAGAAATTGAATTACTTTTTTTGATATTCTATACAAAACTCCATGAGTCTAAGTGGCATTTATCAATTATTTTCCATTTGTATCTTTCTATTATGAATTCCAATTTGAGTATAATCTTTGTTCCTTTGTTCCTACGTGTTTCATACATTACATATATATATGGAGTTGGGTAAAATTTCATGTGATTTAGTAAATAGAATATAAATTCCTTTATTGCTAGATTGAATCATATTCGTATGACTTAATAAAAAATGTGAAATGGGATTTTTTGATAAATGGGAAATTAAAAAGAATACTCGAGGATTGAAATGAGGGAATGTCTACAATACTTGGCTTTAATCAAATACAATTTGAAGGATTTTGTAGGTTTATTGATTAGGGCTTAAAAGAAGAACTTCATAAGTTTCCAAAAATGGAAGATACATATCAAGAAATTGAATTTCAATTATTTGTGGAAACATATCAATTAGTAGAACCATTGATAAAAGAAAGAGATATTGTATATGAATCACTCAAATATTCTTCTGAATTATATGTATTCGTGGGATCAATTTGGAAACCCAGTAGGAATATCCAAGAACAAACAATTTTTATTGGAAACATTCCTCTAGTGAATTCCCTTGGAACTTCTATAGTAAGCGGAATATACAGAATTGTGATCAATCAAATATTGCAAAGCCTCGGTATCTATTACCGATCAAAATATAATCATAACGAAATTTCAATCTATACCAGCACCATAATATCAGATTGGGGAGGAAGGTTAGAATTAGAGATTGATAAAAAAAGTAAGGATATGGGCTCGTGTGAGTAGGAAATAAAAAACATCTATTCTAGTTCTATCATCAGCTATGGGTTCGAATCTAAGAGAAATTCTAGAGAATGTTTGCTACCTTGAAATTTTCTTGTCTTTCTTAACAGATAAAGAGAAAAAAAATTGGATCAAAGGAAAATGCCATTTTGGAGTTTTATCAACAATTTTCTTGTGTAGGCGGGGATCTGATATTTTCTGAATCCTTATGTAAGGAATTACAAAAAAATTCTTTCACCAAAGATGTGAATTAGGAAGGATTGGTCGACAAAATCTGAACCGGAGATTGAATCTTAATATACCTCAAAATAATACATTTTTGTTACCACGAGATATATTGGCAGTTGTAGATCATTTGATTAGAATGAAATTTGGAATGGGTAAACTTGACAATATGAATCATTTGAAAAATAAATGTGTTTGTTTTGTAGCGGATCTCTTACAAGACCAATTCAGATTAGCTCTGATTCGTTTAGAAAATGTAGTTAAGGGAACTATATCCAAACCAATTAGGCATAAATTGATACCGACTCCTTGGAATTTGGTAACTTCAACTCCATCAACAACCACTTATAAATCTTTTTTTGGATTACACACATTATCTCAAGTTTTAGATCAAACTAGTCCATTGACCCAAATAGTTCATGGGAGAAAATTGAGTTATTTGGGCCTTGGAGGATTAACAAGGCGAACTGCAAATTTTCGGATACGAGATATCCATCCTAGTCACTATGGGCACATTTGCCCCATTGACACGTCTAAAGGAATCAATGTTGGACTTATTGGATCTTTAGCAATTCATGTCAAGATTGGTCATTGGGGGGCTCCAGAAAGTCCATTTTATGAATTTTTGAGAAATCAAAAAAAGCACGGATGCTTTATTTATCACTAAGTAGAGATGAATATTATATGGTAGCGATAGGAAATTCTTTGGCTCTGAATCAAGGTATTTAGGAAGAACAGGTTGTTCTAGCTCGATACCGCCAAGAATTCCTAACTATCGCATGGGAAGAGGTTCATCTTCGAAGTATTTTTTCTTTCCAATATTTTTCTATTGGAGCTTCCCTCATTCCTTTAATCGAGCATAATAATGCGAGTTGGGCTTTAATGAGTTCTAATATGCAATGTCAAGCAGTTTTGTTTTCTCGGTCCAAGAAGTGCATTATTGGAACTGGGTTGGAACGCGAAGTGGCTCTAGATTCAAGGGTTCTTGTTATAGCCAAACACGAGGGAATGATCATTTATACCGATACTAGCAAGATCATTTTATCGGGCAATGGAGATACTCTAAACATTCCATTAGTTATGTATCAACGTTCTAACAAAAATACTTGTATGCATCAAAAACCCCAAGTTTGGAGGGTTAACTGCATCAAAATGGGACAATTTTTAACGGATGGTGCCGCTACAGTTGGTGGCAAATTCGCCTTGGAGAAAACGTATTAGTAGCTTATATGCCATGGGAAGGTTACAATTTTAAAGATGCGGTACTCATTAGCGAGCATTTAATATATGGAGATATTTATACTTCTTTTCATATATAGAAATATGAAATTCAGACTCATCTGACAAGACAAGGTCTCGAAAGGATCACTAACGAAATACCACATCTAGAAGGCCGTTTACTCTGCAATTTAGACAAAAATGGAATTGTGATACTGGGATATTGGGTGGAGACAGGCGATATTTTAATAGGTAAATTAACGCCTCAGGTGGTGAAAGAATCATCATATTCTCCTCAAGATAGATTATTATAGGCCATACTTGGCATTCAGATATCCACTTCAAAGGAAACTTGTCTAAAATTACTTATAGGTGGTAGATGTCAAGTTATTGATGTGAGATGGATTTAGAAAAAAGGGGGTTCTAGTTATAATCTAGAAATGATTCATGTATATATTTCATAGAAATGTGAAATCAAAGTAGGTGATAAAGTAGCTGGAAGATATGGAAATAAACACTACTACAAAAATTATAATAATTGACATCAATTTAATGACAGTTATTCAAAAAACTGTTATTAAAAAATTTATTAACATTTTTTATGATAGTTATTCCAAAATTGTCATTAAAAGTAAGGTTTTTAACTCTAATTAAAGAAGAACTGGCGTTAAAAAACCAATGAATTAAACCTTTAACATTAGTTCCTAAAGGACTGATGTTAAAAGATCTAGAATTTGGCATTTAACGTCAGTTCTCAAAGAGCTGACGTTAAACATAAAGCCTTTGACGCCAGCTCTTGAAGAACTGGCGTTAAAGGCCAAAATTGCTGCTGCTTCTTGCAGCAACGATGGCTGCTTACAACTGCAGCAAGGACTGCTGCTGCTGCTGCAAGAAGCTGCAGCAATGGCTGGGTTACAGCAGCAGTCCTTGCTGCTGCTTCTTGCAGCAGCGATGGCTGCTTACAGCTGCAGCAAGGACTACTGCTGCTGCTGCAAGAAGCTGGAGCAATGGCTGGGTTACAGCAGCAGTCCTTGCTGCTGCTTCTTGCAGCAGCGATGGCTGCTTACAGCTGCAGCAAGGACTGCTGCTGTTGCTGTAAGAAGCAGTAGTAATGGCTGAATTACAGCAGCAGCAACTGTTGCTGCTGCTTCTTGCAGCAGGGATGACTGCTTACAGTTGCAGCAAGGACTGCTGCTGCTGCTTCTTGCAGCAGCAATGGCTGGGTTACAGCAGCAATCGTTGCTGCTGCTTCTTGCAGCAGCGATGGCTGCTTACAGCTGCAGGAAGGACTGCTGCTGCTACTGTAAGAAGCAGCAGCAATGGCTGCTTACAAAGCCACACATCACACATATTCCTGCACAAAAGTCTGCACATGAGAACTTGTTATAGCAAAGAGATTACTAAACTGCAGACATCATATGATCAGTTGATCATGAAACAGACAACGTCACCTTTGGTATATGCGCAGGTGTGACAGTACTTGGCATCCTGGTGTACTTGCTGCTTGCAAATGATGCACTTGGTATTTCCATAAGGAGTCCATCTGAAAGCAACAATTTGGCCAAACAAAATTAACACACAGCAATAAGAAAAATCTAACTACATAGACCGAAAAGTAATATCAGCAATTTTTGGAAATTCGCTATAGGGAAAGAAAAATTAAACATGCAGATATAAAGGTGAATAGGGCAGATAATACTCCTTTTCTTTTCAGAGCAAGACAGATAATTCACAATAGAAAGATGTCACATAAACAAAAGAAAGACTTTAACCCATAAATACACAAGGTAGTGACAATGTTGCAACCACATCAAAGATACATCATCTAGTTGGAGCGATGTTGTATACTTCTAAGTTAAATGTATTCATAATTTGCTCAACACCAAAATTTTACTATTGCCAGTCTAGCATGTGTTCTCTTCATTATTGTTGCACTTCTTTAACCCTTAGAAAGCCAAATCCAAAGCTAAATTCATTAATATTTACGGTGTAAAGGAGATAAAAATATTAGTATATTCATGATTCCTTCAATAGAAAGAAGAATGCAATTATAAATGACCTGTTGTCGCTTCATCAAAATGAATCTGTAAATTCAATTGTAATCCACTACACTCCATTTTTTGCCTCAGAACCAAGTTGCTGCTTGCTGCTGCTTCTTACAGTAGGGACGGCTGCTTACAGCTGCAGCAACGACTGCTGCTGCTGCTGCAAGAAGCAGCAGCAATAGCTGGTTACAGCAGTAGCAACTATTACTGCTACTTCTTGCAGCAGGGACGGCTCCTTATAGCTGGCTCTGTAATGCACCACAAATATTCAGTCGGCTAAATAATCCTTTCCTTCATAGAGAACTCCATTTCGAACTAGAATCTTGCTTGCCTAAAAAGTTCTGAAATAAAATTTTACAACCAATACACTAAAGTTAAATGTAACAATTCAATCAGGCAATTTAATGTCTCTACTATCAAGGGTAAGAAGCACTGGCCTATCCTCTGGTGATCATTTGGGTGGCCAAATTAGGATTCCTTGTCTTCTGCCAGGCAGCAAAGCTCATTTGAGGCTTAACAATCAGAAGTCATATGGAAACTGGGACATAAATCAAGTACACATGGTTCAAGGGAAAGCTCTAGAATGGCTATCAGCTCTTGAGGTATGATGGTGAGTCCACTGGACATCAGCTATTCTGTTTTCTTCAGTTCCATCTGTAGGTTCTTTGTACTATCCAGTTTCTGTACGTTGTGGGGCATCGAAGCCAAATTCTTACAATCATTGGTAGTACATAACCTGCTGGGCTGCAGCAACATTCTGAAACCCACCATCATATATTGCCTGGCTTGCTCCAGCAGCACCCACTCCCATTTGGGCCTGCTTCAAAGGATGCTGTCCCTGCATCAGGGCATGGACACCACCCATCTTGCTCATGGCTAGTTGTCTTTCGTATGCTAAGAGATCAGTGGTTGAAAGCCCTGTTAACGGTGCAGCAGCAGAGGGAGAAAGTTGGTTTGAACTTGTTCCAGGTAGGGTGGGCTTGCTGCCCCAAGAGCACTACAATCACAAAAGGGAAAACAGATTCCAAAACACATCTCTCTTTTCTGTCTCTAACACACGCACACACACACACAATTGGGAAGAAAGTTAGTAGACAAGTGATGGTTTCCTACCTCTGGAGCAAGATTGCCAACATAAACAGTAGTGTACTGGGGATTGTTTTTAGGAGCCTCACTATTCGTTGTCTCTTTTCCATTTTCTGCACATGGAAGGTTACAAATATCAGCTCACTGATCAACAAGCTTAAGACCCACAGACACATATTTCAAGCTATTACACAACCATTTCATCCACACAAAGCAGAATCACAACATAGACTAACAAGATAAAAAGCCAAAAAGAGTGCAATACATCTAAGGTATGGAAACAATCAACAAGAAATTTTCAATTTTCAATGTTTTAGAACGAGAAAATAATCATCAATAATACAATAGATGCACCTGACGAGCCATTGGTCAGTTCCACCACACTTTTGGCATCAGAACTCTGCTTGTCCTTACTGGTTCCAGCACCTTTTGTTGCCCAGTTACATCGTATCTGTCTACTACCCAGCCACTTTCCTAACAAGAGAAAATATGTGCTGCTGAAACTCTGTGAAAATTGTAGCAGTGGCCATGAACGTGGAGTGATGATGATTTGAATTTCTCTTACACATGCATATCAGACAAGTGATGATTTAAAATTCTCTGGCCTTCAACACCAGTTCTGGAATAACTGGCGTTGAAGACTAGAGAATTTGAACCTTCAACACTAGTTATGGAGTAACTGACATTGAAGGATATGCTACTTTGCTTTTTAAGGTTGGGATCCTAAATTGTTTTCCAGAGCCCTCTAGAGCCCGCCATAACATTCCGTAAAATTTTTCCTCTCTAGGTCAGAATTCTCCTCTTCACAGACTATCCAGAAGCAGCTGAACAGCCAACCATCCATTCTCCGGCCATTCTCCTGTCTGCTATTCGTCTAGAAGCAGTTAGGGTAACTGCTGGCAGCCTTTCCAGCCCTCTCTTTTTTGGTCTCTGTCCAGAAGCAGCTGCACAGCCAGCCTTTCTCTGGCCATTCTCCTATCTGCTATCCGTCCAGAGCCAGTTGGGGTAGATGCTGGCAGCCTTTCCAGCCCTCTCTTTTTTGGTCTCTGTCCACACAGTCGGCCATTCTCCTGTCTGCTGTCCGTCTAGAAGCAGCTGGGGTAGCTGCTAGCAGCCTTTTTGGCCCTTTCTTTTTTGTCCTTTGTTCAGAAGCAGTTGCATAGCCAGCCTTTTTCTGGCCATTCTCCTCTCTGTTGTCCATTCAGAACCAACTAGGGTAGCTGCTGGCAGCCTTTTCGGCCCTCTCTTTTTTGGTCTCGGTCCACACAGCCAACCATTCTCCTGTCTGTTGTCCATTTAGAAGCTGCTAGGGTAGTTGCTGGCAGCCTTTCCGACCCTCTCTTTTTTGTCCTTTGTCTAAAAGCAATTGCACAGCCAGCCTTTCTCCGGCCATTCTCCTCTATGCTGTCCGTCCAGAACCAGCTAGAGTAGCTGCTGGCAACCTTTCCGGCCATCTCTTTGTTCTCTGTCCAAGTAGATGAATTTATATTTTGAGAAGTTTTTTATTAATTGTGTTAGGTGAATTGTTATTAATTGATGAAATTTGAGTTTTTTTCATTAGTATATTTTGATGAACATATTTCGTATGAATGGATATATATTGATATATTTATTATTTCATAATTATTAAGATTTTTAGATTAATTGATAAATTAATCTAAATGTTAATTAGATGAATTTATATTTTGATAAATTAATTATATATTAGGTGTAGATGAATTTATGTTTGAATTAATTTTTTTACGTACGATTAATTGGTATATTTTATCAAATTTAATTATATTGATTTCATTGTTAACATAAATTGATATATTTAGTTAAATTTTAAATAGACAATTAATTAATTATATGCTTGTAATATAAACCATTAAATGTTATTTAAATTTTAATCAATTAAGTGCTTATATAGTAAATTAGATGTTAATTAAATATTGATTATATCTTAATTAACTAAATAATTATTAATTATGTATTTAAATTTTAATTAATAAATTTGATGCTTGTAAAGTAAATAATAACTGTTATTTAAATTTGAATTAATTTAATAGTTAGTTAATTAGATGCAGTCATTAACTTTTTGTATTAATTAATTAAATAGTTATTAACCGTTTATTTAAATTTCACTTAGTATATTAGACGCTTGAAAAGTAAATAATTAAATGTCTTTTAAATTTCAGAATGGATAAAACTTGGATGTTTACTGATAGAAGATCAGAGGCATATGATGTAGGGGTGAATAACTTTTTAGATTATGCTGTTCAGAATAGTGATAACCTTGAATTAGTTCAGTGTCCATATATTAAATGTGGCAACATGAAGCGTCATACCCCATATGAGATACGGAATCATTTATATATATATGGAGTTGATAGCAGCTATCAAAACTAGATATGGCACAAAGAAACCAGTATTGTTGGGTCTTCTACTAGTAAGAATGCTAAAGTTGTTAGGGAGGTAGAACACATCGAAGAAGTTGATAACACTATAGAAATGGTACAAGAGGCATTTGCAGAGTATGGTAATAGTCCTAACCACTTTGGAAGATTACTTTGTGATGCTAAGAAACTTTTGTACTCTGGATCAGTGAAGTTTACTAAATTATCTGCTCTAGTTAAATTGTACAATTTGAAGGCAAAATATGGTTAATTCCATCAAAGCTTCAGTGATCTTTTAAATTTGATTGCCGAAATTTTGCCTGATAATAATGAAATGCCTACATCCATGTATGATGCCAAGAAAACATTTAATGCATTAGGGATGAAGTATCAAAAGATTCATGCTTGTCCAAATGATTGCATATTATATCGGAAGGAGCTTCAGGATGATATTCAATGTCCAATTGTGTGACTTTTAGGATGAAAAGTAATGAAAAACGGTAACAAAATAAAGACTGGTGTGCCTACTAAGGTGTTATGGTATTTTCCACCAATACCAAGATTTAGAAGAATGTTCAAAAGTTCTGAAATATCAGAACACCTTACATGGCATTCAAATAAAAGGGAAATTGATGGTCAGTTGAGGCATCCATCGGATACACCATCATGGAAATTGGTTAACTACATGTGGCCAGAGTTTGCTTCAAAGCCAAGAAACTTAAGGCTTGCTATATCAGCAGATGGGATTAATCTGCATAGTATATTGAGTAGTCGATATAGTTATTGGCCGGTGATTATGGTGAACTATAATTTACCGCTATGGTTAATAATGACGAGAAAGTTCATGATGTTGACGTTACTAATATCAAGTCCTAAACAACCTGGTAATGATATTAATGTCTACTTGGCTCCACTTATAGAAGACTTAAAAATGTTATGGGACACAGGTGTAAAAGTACATGATGCGTACCATAATGAGTCATTCAACTTGAAAGCTGTTTTGTTATGGACAATCAATGATTTTCCTACATATGGTAATTTATCTGGTTACACTATTAAAGGGTATTATGCTTGTCCTATCTGTGCTGAGAACACCCAAGCTAGTCACTTAAAATATAGTAAAAAGATGTCATATGTTGGACACAAGAGATTCTTACCACGACATCATCCTTACCGCCGACAGAAAAAGGCCTTCAATGGTGAATAAGAATTCAGAATTGCTCCCTAACCATTAAGCAGTGAAGAAGTCTTTCACAAAGTTCAATGTTTAATAAATTCATGGGGAAAGTCGAAGAAACGAAGTACAATGGGTAAAAAAGATGTTGTTACACAGTGTTGGAAAAAGAGGTTGATTTTCTTTGACTTACCATATTGGAAGTCCATGCATATCAGACATATTCTAGATGTTATGCACATTGAAAAGAATATTTGTGATAGTGTTCTTGGGACATTGCTTGATATTCCAGGAAAATCTAAAGACGGATTAGCTTCAAGAATGGATTTGAAAGACATGGGGTTAAGGTTTGAGTTGGAACCACAATTTCGTGGTAATCGTACATTTATACCACCTGCATGCTACAATTTATCTAGGGAAGAAAAAAAATATATTCTGTAAAGTTTTCAGTGAGATTAAGGTCCCGGATGGGTATTCTTCGAACATAAAAAATCTAGTATCCATGGACGACTTGAAACTATATGGGTTGAAGTCGCATGATTGTCACATCCTAATGCAACAACTTTTATCTATTGCTTTACGAGGTGTGTTACCTAAACATGTTAGATATGCTCTCATCAGACTTTGCATATTCTTCAATTTGTTATGCCAAAAGGTGGTGGATGTGTCAAAGTTAGATGGAATTCAAAACGAACTTGTCACAACACTTTGTTTGCTTGAGAAGTACTTTCCTCCTAGCTTTTTTGATATTATGGTCCAAGTCACAGTTTATCTTATCAGAGAAGTAAAATTATGTGGTCCCGTGTATTTACGATGGATGTACCCATTTGAAAGATACATGAAAGTGTTAAAGGGTTATGTTCGAAATCTTAATAGACTTGAGGGTAGTATTGCTGAGTCATACATTGCAGAAGAGGCATTAGAATTCTACGTTGACTATTTATCTGGTATGAATATTATTGGAATTCTCCCACGAAAGAATGTATTTGGTCATTCAACTCGTAATGGAAAAGCTCTAACTAGTGGAATTATTGAGAAAGCTGATAATGTCCTCCTTCATCAAGCACACTTGTATGTTTTGATGAATACGAGTGAAGTTCAACCATATATAAGGTAATTAAATTTTATGACTCATAGTTTATTATTATATGAAATAATATTTGAATTATTGTTTGATGATTTATTCTTAACATGCAATGAGCATTTAAATTAGTTAAGGGTCGACAATTCTATCAAGTTGAAACGACTCAAATGGTTACATGATGAACAAAATCGAACCTTAAGTAATTGGTTACGCACACGGGAAAGAATACTTATTGTTGTCTAGACATTAAATTTATTTTTAATATGGTTCATCTAATATATGTTATGATACAGATTGAGAATGAACTTTTATTATCCAATCATAATGTCTCATCAACACTACGACGGCTTGCCCATAGTCCTCGATCCACAATAATCAAGTATCCTAGATATATCATCAACGGTTGTCGCTTTTACACAAAGCAACTAAATAACTCAAGGATCCATCAAAATAGTGGTGTCACTCTAGTTGCCAACACCATGCAAATCTCCAGTCCTAAGGATAAAAATCCAATATATGGTGATTTGTCATTCTACGGAGTTATACAAGAAATATGGGAACTAGATTATACAACGTTTAGAGTTTCAGTTTTCAAATGTGATTGGATTGAGAATAGTAGCGGTGTTAAAGTTGATGGTCTAGGAGTTGTGCTAGTTGATCTCAATCGGATTGGACATAAGAATAATTAGTTTATATTGGCTTCACAAGCAAGACAAGTATTGTACATTGAAGATCCAATTGATGCCAAATGGTCTATAGTACTATCAACACCTCCACAAGACTATGATGAAGATGATGATTTGTGCGATATTAGTATGAAGCACATGTCTTTTTGTAATAATTTGCCGCTTGCTGATTTATTTGACCAAATGGATGAGCATCATCTTGCATATGCTCGAGACAATGATGAAGGATTGTAGGTTTGAGTATTTTTTAAGGTAGTAATCAATTGCCTCATTTGTCAAAGTTATTGCATTTTCTTTTAAATTTTATTTTATTTTTTTAATTTTATCATGTTATATCATGTTTTGCATATATGATGCTAACCATATTTTTGTTATTGTTTATAGATTTGATGGATCCTTCTGAACAATCAAGTGAAGGCTTTCAAGGGCATAAAAAATGAGGTATCACCAGTATGCCTAAGATAATTAAGAGTCGTGCTTTCGGAGTTAAGCTCACGATCGAGGTAAATGATAAAGGTTAACTAATTGGGAGGAATGGTATCCAGTTCAATAGCTACATTGGGGTGGTGCTACATAATACAGTGCCTATAAATATCATGAATTGGCACTCAGTAAGCATTGAAATGAAAAATAAGATTTGGGAGACAATATTGGTAATTTAAATGAAACAAAATGTGGTATTGCTTTTCAATTAGTTTACTACTAATTAATTTGATTTGCACCAATCCACTTTTTTATAATATGTTGTAGGAGACATATGATATTGATGCGACATGAAAAGGTATGTACTTTAGTCTGCTGCAAGCAAATGGAGGAACTTCAAGACCAATCTTACATCAAAGCACATATTCTCTCACATTGATGACTTGGAATTTCTATCATTTCCACCTGAAGAATATAGTAGTGTTATAGATGTTGGGGTGTGGCAGGAATTTGTGAACTCTCGTATAACAGAAGAGTTTCAGGTATATATTTATAGTTAGTAAAGTTTTTGTTTATACAATTTTCTCCAAATGTTGATGTGTATTGATCTTACAGGAAAAGAGACAAATAGCAAAAGAGAAAAGAAAAATATATACCTGCAGGTTTTTTTTTCATTTATTATGTTTATAATTGATAATATATTCATTTGGTAGTACATTTTAAAGTCTAACATGTTCACTCTTCATATTAAAAAAAGAAACAAGCATTAGGTAGCCATGCTCAAATTGATTGTGCCTTATTGTGGAAGGCTTCACGACAGAATAAAAAGGGAGAATATGTGAATGATGCGAACTGACTGTGTGGGGAAAGAGTTGTAAGTGTAGTTCAACTTTTTTCTAGCATTTATAGTAATAAATGTTATGTTTATTGATTAATTTTATTATAACATTGTAGGATGAGTTGATGACACAGAGCACACAGGGTAAATTTACAAACTTCGGTCCAGAAGATGTACTGACGAAAGCTTTTGGTACACCTGAGCACCCTGGACGAATTAGAGGTCAAGGATCTGGGGTAACTATCACATCTTATTTTGGGAAGCCCAAAAAGTTGAATGTCCCTCAAGGTATGCAATTAGATCAACAGCAATTGGCAGAGATGATAAGGTGGTTCACAGAGCATAAAGAAGTTTTGACAAACATTGTTGCAAACAAAAATGATGATATCCAGCAAGAAAAATCTACAATGTAATTTCGTTCGAGTAAAGCTAGCAACAATATAATTGGATTATTGGAGGAAGAAGAATATCCAATACTTCAATCACTTATACCAGTCACACCACTAGCACCTGCACCTACATTGGCACCACACGACAACAAAGTATGTTATATGTTATTCATAGTAGATGTGATATTAATAATATTACGAAAGTAACTTCTATTTTTTTGGATCATTATAGTGTGAGCCATGTCATATCTTCATCCCGTCATCAGACTACATAATGGCAAGTGGGATTATCTTCATGGATCATACTCTTAATCAGATCATCCACGGGCGTCCATTATTTTCTGGTGATGTTCGGGTGACAGTGGATATAGCTATTCATGGTGATGCACAGTTACCTCGTCCTAACCTAGACGGTGGATTGACAAATATTTTTTCTGCACTTGGTTCAGTTGTTGCTTGGCCTCGAGATTGAGTCATTGTTGGTACACATAAGGTAATGTTTTTGGTAATATATTTTATAAAGTCAACCTATTAATGTCAACTAAGTTTGCAAAATTTTTTTAGCTATCGACTATAAAGCAACAAGGTAAGTTGCCAATTAAGAAAGCACCAACATTGACAAAACCACAATCATCACAACAAGTATCTTTCGTTGGGCTACCTCAAGGATTATAGAAGATGTATAATTACGTGAATAAGGTGATGGCCCCTGATGAAGCAATACACATACCTTTTACTGAAGTCTTTGCTTCTGATGGACATGTATTTGTGGCTTGAGAAGATATCATGCAATTTTGTCACATAGAAGAGCTAAGTGTCACCATTATTCAGGCTTACATTTTGTACGTATGTCTTTTGAATTTTTATTTGGTTATTATTATTTGGTTACATCATATTTATATTTTTCTTACTCTTTATTATTTCAGTAAACTTTATACAGATTTAGCTGCACTTGGCTTGAGAAAGTATTTTGTATTTGCTGATTTGTGAACATTGTCATATGGAATGTCTATAAGTATAGACACTCAAGCTCGTCACTTAGCCAATAGAATGATAGATCCATGTGACGAAGGAGTAGTGATAATTCCTTATAACTTGAGGTAAGTTATAATACTAGTCAAAATTATTAATAGATTTGTTCAAAATATTTTTTACATTTATTTTTCATAATGTAGGCAGCACTGGTTGTTGGTGGTTATCGAGCCTCGTAATTTTGTGTACATTATTTTTGATCCTTTGAACCATGGTTCTCATCAAGAACTAGATCAACTTATGTCCACGTAAGTGAAAATATTTTCATTTATATTAGTATTTATTTTTCTTACTTTTAAGAATATTGATTATTTTCTATTGGCAGTTCTTTCAAATTGTTTCAAGTTTTTAAAGAATCAAGTAATAGACACATTCCTAGGAGTATTCCTGCTAAGGAATGTATATTTAAACCTATATGTGATGTTAGTTTTATTTATTTTGCAAAATATAATAATTATAAATTTTTAATGCAGTGTCCACATCAGCCTTCAAATACTGAGTGTGGATATTATATTATGAAATTTTTAAGGGATATCATTGATAGACGTGATAGAAATATCCCATATGCAAAAATGATAAGTTTTTAAGATTAGCTTATGTAAATACTTAAGAAATTAATTGATGTGCTTATTAAAAATTTTAATTGGACTAACTTTTTTTTTTTTTTTGAATTATAGTTAGTGAACATAGATGCTTACACCCAATTGGATATTGATGAAGTTAAAAATGAGGTTGGACAATTTCTTTGGAGTGCCACATTAGAAAGTTGAACCTTGAAGATTTTTGTACACATGATCATTATTGAATTTATATAGTTGAATTTTTAGGATTGTGTAATATTTTAACTCATGTATTGTACATATAGAGTTCAATTATAACATCAAACTTTAGTGATCTTTTGTTTTGTTTATCTCTTATTACTTTTTTAGATTAGATTATTTTGAGTGTTTCCAAATATAAAAGAAGTAATGACGATCTCTGTTAGAATAGTATTGAAATGTATAACATAAAAATTTTGGTTGCATATTGTGAAGAATTGTATTGATGTATATGGATGATATGAAAGCAAGTTTTGGATAATGTGAATATAAAAATTTTTTATTCATTTTGAAATAAATACAAAAAATACCTTTAGTGACTTTTTAATGATAGTTTTATAGTAACTATCATTAAAAGGGTCCCCTTTAACGACAGTTCTGCTGGAACTGTCATTAAAAGGTACCTCCCTTTTAACGACAGTTCTGTTTGGAACTGTCATTAAAGGGTCCCCCCTTTAACGATAGTTTTATTGAAACTGTCATTAAAGGGTACCCTCCCGTTAATGATAGTTCTGTTGGAACTATCATTAAAGGGTCCCCCCTTTAACGACAGTTCTATTAGAACTGTCATTAAAAAGGTCTCCCTTTAACGACAGTTCCATTTGGACTATCATTAAAAAGTCACCACTTTAATGACAGTTTCAATATAACTATCATTAAAAGGTAATGCTTTTAATGACAGTTCAATAACTGTCATTAAAACTTCATCCCTTTAATGACATGAACAAAGATGACAGTTTTACAACTGTCATTAAAAATCATTTTTAACTGTCATTAAAGCTTTTATTTGTAGTAGTGAAAGGTATCATTTCAAAAATTTTACCTAGACAGGATATGCCTTATTTGCAAGACGGAAGACTTGTTGATATGGTCTTCAACCCATTAGGAGTACCTTCACAGATGAATGTAGGACAGATATTTGAATGCTCGCTTGGGTTAGTAGAGAGTCTGCTAGATAAACATTATCGAATAGCACCTTTTGATGAGAGATATGAACAAGAGGCTTCGAGAAAACTAGTGTTTTCTGAATTATGTGAAGCCAATAAGCAAACAGCAAATCCATGGGTATTTGAACCCGAGTATCTGAAAAAAAGCAAAATATTTGATGGAAGAACGGGAGATCCTTTTGAAGAACCTGTTATAATAGAAAAGCCTTATATCTTGAAATTAATTCATTAAGTTAACGATAAAATACATCGACGTTCTAGTGGACATTATGCACTTATTACACAACAACCCCTTAAAGGTAGGTCCAAGCAAGAGGGACAGCGAGTAGGAGAAATAGAGGTTTGGGCTCTAGAGGGATTTGGTGTTGCTCATATTTTACAAGAGATGATTACATATAAATCTGATCATATTAGAGCTCGCCAAGTAGTACTTGGTACTACGATCATTGAAGGAACAATACCTAAACCCGAGGATGCTCCAGAATCTTTTTAATTACTTGTTTGAGAACCACGATCTTTGGCTCTGGAACTGAATCATTTCCTTGTATCTGAGAAAAACTTCCAAATTAATAGGAAGGAAGTTTCATTAAAATGAATCAAAAATTTTTTTCTATGATCGATCGGTATAAACATCAACAGCTCCAAATTGGATCAGTTTCTCCTCAACAAATAAGTGCTTGGGCGACTAAAATCCAACCTAATGAAGAGATAGTTGGAGAGGTGACAAAACCCTATACTTTTCATTACAAAACCAATAAACTGAAAAAAGATGGATTATTTTGTGAAAGAATTTTTGGGCCTACAAAGAGTGGAATTTGCGCTTGTGGAAATTATTGAGTGATCGGAGATGAAAAAGAAGACCCAAAATTTTGTGAATAATGTGGAGTTGAATTTGTTGATTCTCGGATATGAAGATGTCAAATGGGATACATAAAACTGGCATGTCCAGTAAACCATGTATGGTATTTGAAACGTCTTCCTTACTATATTGCAAATCTTTTAGATAAACCCCTTAAAGAATTAGAACGCCTAGTATACTGCGATGTGTGATTTGTTTGAAATTATTATTTTACAGATTAGGAATGATAAATTGTCATCCCATTCAATTGAATTGGGATGCCCTAGATCTGACATGTCTCTTGGGAGGATTAACATGAAGCTCAGAGTTAAGGGTGTATTCAGTGCTCCCTCAAAAAAGGGGATCAGGTCTATGGTCGATTTAGTAAAAAATAAATAGGAATTTCTAGTTGTACCTCATGAAAAAAGATTTCTTTCTTTTTGTGGAACTAACCATTCCTCTTACTTTAAGAATGGAATACAATTTTGTTTATGTTCAAATAAACAAATACGTCATGGTTGCAAGAGTCTATATATCGCATATAGGCTTTAAAGACATTGTGGCATAACCGCCGAGGTGACGCAAGACCTAAATGATCGAATGGAAATATACATAGATAAGTACATCCTGTATGAATTCTAAGGCACTCCTTTCATTTAAGGGGATTCAACATTCGAAGGGAAGTAGACTACTCAAGAATTTCACATTTCATTTCTAGCGTAATTTATAATTGAATAAAGAATTCAAAAAATCAGAAAATTGAATTGAATCAATGAAATGTTACTTGATCTTCACTGGGAACTTGAGTAAGAAGTCAATTTTTTTTTAGTTTTTTAGAATTTAATTTAAAAGCAAGATCCCCTTTCTTTATCTTTATTTGATATTGGTATAACTACTTGAGCCGGATGAAAGGAAACTCTCATGTTCAGTTTTGAAAGGGGGGAAGAGATCATATAGGATCCTATCCCAATTTTTCTTTTGCTAGGCCCATAACTAAAAAACCTTCTTTCTTACGATTATGAGGTTCGTTCGAATATGAAATCCAATCCTGGAAATATAGCATCTCGCTTTTTTTTTACTACCCAAGGTTTCGATACATTTCGAAATCGAGAAATTTCTACCGGGGCAGGTACTATCTAAGAACAATTAGCCGATCTAGATTTGTGAATTGTTATGGATTATTCGTTGGTAGAAGGGAAATAATTGGGAGAAGAAGTTCCCACGAGGAATGAATGGGAAGATCGAAAAATTGAAAGAAGAAAAGATTTTTTGTTAGACACATGGAATTAGCTAAGCATTTTATTCAAACAAATATAGAACCAAAATGGATGGTTTTATGTCTCTTCTCAAGTTGAGACCGATCATTCAAATAGATAGGGGTAAACTAATGAATTCAGATATTAATGAACTCTATAGAAGAGTTATCTATCGGAACATTACTTTTACCGATCTATTAACAACAAGTAGATCTACGACAAAAGAATTAGTAATGTGTCAAGAAAAATTGGTACAAGAATCGTGGATACACTTCTTGATAATGGAATCCATGGAAAACCAATGAGGGATGGCCATAATAAGGTTTATAAGTCGTTTTCAAATGTAATTGAAGGCAAAGAGGGAAGATTTCGTGAGACTCTACTTAGCAAACGGGTCGATTATTCGGGCCATTCCGTCATTGTCGTTGGGCCTTCACTTTCATTACATCATTGTGGATTGCCTCGTGAAATAGTGATAGAGCTTTTCCAGACATTTGTAATTCATGGTCTAATTAGACAACACTTGCTTCAAATATAGGAGTTGCTAAGAGTAAAATTCGAGATAAAAGGGCCAATTGTATGGGAAATACTTTAAGAAGTTATGCGGGGGCATCCTGTGTTGCTGAATAGAGTGCCTATTCTGCATAAATTAGGCATACAGACATTCCAACCCATTTTAGTGGAAGGACGTGCTATTTGTTTACATCCATTAGTTTGTAAGGATTCAATGCAGACTTTGATGGGGATCAAATGGCTATTCATGTGCCTTTATATTTAGAGGCTCAAACGGAGGCTTGTTTACTTTTGTTTTCTCATATAAATCTCTTGTCTCCAGCTATTGGGGATCCTATTTCGGTACCGACTCAAGATATGCTTATGGGACTCTATGTATTAACGAGAGGGACTCGTCGAGGTATTTGTGCAAATAGGTATAATCCATGTAATCAAAAAATCTATAAAAATGAAAGAATTGACGATAATAACTATAAGTATATGAAAGAACCCTTTTTTTGTAATTCCTATGATGCAATTGGAGCTTATCAGCATAAAAGAATCCATTTAGATAGTCCTTTGTGGCTTCAATGGCAACTAGATCAACGCGTTATTGCTTCAATGGCAACTAGATCAACTAGATCAACGCGTTATTGCTTCATTATAAATCTTTGGGCATTTATCATGAGATTTTTGGACACTATCTAATAGTAAGAAGTATAAAAAAAAAGAAATTATTTGTATATACATTTGAACCGGTGTTGGTCATATTTCTCTTTATTGGGAAATCGAAGAAGCTATACAAAGTTTTTGTCGAGCCTACTTATATGATACCTAATCATATGGTATCTAAGCTAAGTAATTCTATGACACCGACGTGAATGCAGGTCTCTCTGATTCAACTAGGACCATAGTTCTTGACCTAAAATTCTACGCAAATTAAGATCGAGAAAAGGAAGTTTTTCAATCATTGACTCAAACTCATTGTCGAATCTTACTCAGCCGAATATGGAGGTACTTATAGCAGAACAAGCCAATCTGTTATTTCACAATAAAGTCATAGATAGAACTTCCATTGAAAGACTTATTAGCAAATTAATAAATCACTTCAGAATGGCATATACATCACACATCCTGGATCAAATAAAGACTCTAGGTTTCCAACAAGCCAATGCTACATCCATTTCATTAGGAATTGATGATCTTTTAACGATACCTTCTAAAGGATGGCTAGTCTAAGATGTTGAACAACAAAGTTTGATTTTGGAAAAATATCATCAGTATGGGAATGTACATGCGGTAGAAAAATTACACCAATCAATTATGATATGGTATGCTACAAGTGAATGTTTGTGACAAGAAATGAATCTTAATTTTAGGGTGACTGACCCTTTCAATCCAGTCCATATAATGTCTTTTTCAAGAGCTTGAGGAAATGCATCTTAAGTACACTAATTAGTAGGTATGAGAGGATTAATGTTGGATCCCTAAGGACAAATGATTGATTTACCTATTCAAAGCAATTTACGCAAAGGACTGTCTTTAACAGAATATATCATTTCTTGCTACGGAGCCCGTAAAGGCATTGCGGATACCGCTGTAAGAACATCAGATGCAGGATATCTTATGTGCAGACTTGTTGAAGTGGTTCAACATATTGTTGTACGTAGAACAGATTGTGGCACCATCAGTGGGATTTCTATGAGTCCTCAAAAAAGGATGATGTCAGAAATAATTTTTATACAAACATTAATTGGCCCTGTATTAGCAGATGATATATATCTGGGCTCGCGATGTATCACCATTAGAAATTAATATATTGGGATTAGACTTGTCAGTCGATTCATAACCTTTCGAACACAATCAATATCTATTCGAACTTTTTTTACTTGTAGGAGTACATCTTGGATCTGTCGATTATGTTATGGTCGAAGTCCAACTCACGGTGACCTGGTTGAATTGGGAAAAGCTGTAGCTATTATTATGGGTCAATTTATTGGAGAATCGGGGACTCAACTAACATTAAGAACTTTTCATACCGACGAAGTATTTACAAGGGATACTGTAGAACATGTACGAGTTCCTTCTAATGGAAAAATAAAATTCAATGAGGATTTGGTTCATTCTACACGTACACATCACGAGCATCTTGCTTTTCTATGTTATATAGACTTGTTTGTAATTATTGAGAGTGAAGATATTATACATAACATGACTATTCCACCAAAAAGTTTTCTTTTAGTTCAAAATGATCAATATGCAGAATCAGAACAAGTGATTGCTGAGATTCGCGTGGGAACATACACTTTTAATTTTAAAAAGAAGGTTCGAAAACATATTTATTCTGACTCAGAGGGAGAAATGAATTGCAGTACTGATATGTACCATGCACCTAAATTTACATATCGTAATGTTCATCTTTTACCAAAAACAAGCCAATTATGGATATTATCAGGAGGTTTATGCAGATACAATCTGTTCCTTTTTTGCTCCATAAGGATCAAGATTAAATGAACATTCATTCTCTTTCTATTCAACGAATGTATATTTCTGGCCTCTTAGTGAATAATGATCAAGTGAGACACAAATTCTTTAGTTCGGATTTTTCTGATAAAAAAATGTGGGATTCCTGATTATTCAGAATTCGGATTATTAGCAAAGAAGCAAGGAAATCGATTTATCATTCCATTTCAATTGATTCAAGAACAAGAGAATGAATCATTTTAAATACAAGAAGCCAAGTAGGCAGATTGGTCCGAGTGGAGAGAAAAAAAAGTATTGAACTTAAAATCTTTTCTAGAGATATCCATTTTTTAAGAAAGACAGATAAGATATCCCGATACAATGGCATCTTGACACCACCAGGAAGGCGAAAAACAAACTCTAAGGAATCAAAAAATTTGAAAAATTGGATCTATGTCCAACGGATCACACCTACCAAGAAATGTATTTTGTTTTGGTGCAACCAGTAGCCACATATGAGATAGCGGACAGTATAAATTTAGCAACACTCTTTCCACATGATCTATTTTTGGAAAAGGATAATATGCAATTTCAAGTTGTCAATTATATCCTTTATGGAAATGGCAAACCGGCTCGGAGAATTTCTGACACAAGTATTCAATCGGTTTGAACTTGTTTAGTCTTGAATTGGGACCAAGACAACAAAAGTTCTTCCATCGAAGAGGTCCGCACTTTGTTGAAGTGAGTACAAATGGTCTGATTCGAGATTTCCTAAGAATCAACTTAGTGAAATCCCATATTTCGTATATCAGAAAAAGGAACAATCCGTCAGGTTCAGGATTGATCTTTAATAATGGGTCAAATTGCATCATTCTGTTTTATTCCATTTATTCCAAGGCAAGGATTCAATAATCACTTAGCCAAAATCACAGAACTATTCATACGTTGTTGAATAGAAATAAGAAATGCCAATCTTTGATAATTTTGCCATCATCTAATTATTTTTAAATGGGTCCATTCAATCATGTAAAATATCACAATGTGATAAAAGAATCAATTAAAATTAAAAAGAATCCTCTAATTACAATTACAAATTCGTCGGGCCTTTTAGGAACAGCCATTCAAATTGCGAATTTTTATTCATTTTACCGTTTAATAACTCATAATCAGATCTCAGTAACAAAATATTTTCAACTTAACAATTTAAAACATATTTTTCAAGTAATTAAGTATTACTTAATGGATGAAAACAAGAGGATTTATAATCCCCATCGATGGAGTAACATTGTTTTGAATCCATTCAATTTGAATTGGTATTTTCTCCATAAAAATTATCATCATAATTATTGTGAAGAAACATCCACAATAATTAGTCTTGGGCAATTTATTTGTGAAAATGTATGTATAGCCAAAAACGAACCGCACTTAAAATTGGGTCAAGTTTTAATTCTTCAAATTGACTTTGTAGTAACAAGATCAGTTAAGCCTTATTTGGCTACTCCAGGAGCAATTGTTCATGGGCATTATGGAGAAATCCTTTACGAAAGAGACACATTAGTTACATTTATATATGAAAATTGAGATCTAGTGATATAACACAAGGTCTTCCAAAAGTGGAAAAAATGTTAGAAGTACGTTCAATTGATTCAATATCGATGAACCTAAAAAAGAGAGTTGAGGGTTGGAACAAGTGTTTAACATGAATTTTTGGAATTTCTTAGGGATTCTTAATTGGTGCTGAGCTAATTATAATGCAAAGTTGTATCTCTTTTGTTAATAAGATCAAAAAGGTTTATCGATCCCAAGGGGTGCAGATCCATAATAGGCATATAGAAATTATTATACGTCAAATAACATCAAAAGTCTTGGTTTCAGAAGAGGGAATGTCTAATGTTTTTTTACCTAGAGAACTAATTGGATTGTTATGAGCAGAACAAACGGGACGTGCTTTAGAAGAAGCGATCTGTTATCGAGCCATCTTATTAGGAATAACGAAAGCATCTTTGGATACTCAAAGTTTTATATTTGAAGCAAGTTTTCAAGAAACTACTTGAGTTCTAGCAAAAGCTGCTCTCCGTGGTCATATCGATTGGTTGAAAGGCCTAAAAGAGAACATTGTTCTACAGGGGATGATCCCCGCGAGTATCAGATTCAATGGATTAGTGCACTATTCAAGACCCAGCATTCTTTTGGAAACAAAAAAAAAAAGAATTTATATTTATTCGAAGGGGAAATGAGAGATATTTTCTTCTACCACAGATAATTACTTGACTCTTGCATTGCAAAGAATTTACATATTACATCCGAACGCTCTTTTATAGGATTTAATGATTTTCAAGAGCGGATTCATGTTTTTAACTTAACTATTTATTGTTTGTTGTAGTCATTTGATTTGTTAATTTGTTAACAGTAATAAAGATAATAACGAATAGAAAGTAATGGCTTGGATCGTATATAAATGGCCAATCTTCGGTAGAAGAGAAGGTTCCATCAGAACAATTATTTATTTTAGGGTACCCTCTTTCTCATTTTTTTTCAAAAAAAAAAAAAGAAGAAGTGTGAAGAGAAATGGTAAAAAGATATTGGAACATCATTTTGGAAGAGATGATAGAAGCAAGAGTTCATTTTGGTCATGGTAATAGAGAATGGAATCCTAAAATGGCACCTTATATCTCTGCAAAGCGTAAAGGTATTCATATTACAAATCTGACTAAGACTACTTGTTTTTTATCAGAAGCTTGTGATTTAGTGTTTGATACAGCAAGTAAGGGAAAACAATCCTTAATTGTTAGGACCAAAAATAAAGTAGTTGATTCAGTGGCGTGGGCTGCAATAAGGGCTCGGTGTCATTATGTTAGTAAAAAATGGCTCGGTGGTATGTTAACAAATTAGTCCACTACAAAAATGAAGCTTCATAAGTTTAAAGAGTTGAGAACGATACAAAAGATAGGGAGGCGCAACCGTCTTTCGAAAAAAGATGCAGCTGTGTTGAAGAGACAATTGTCTCACTTGCAAACATATCTAGGCAGGATTAAATACATGACAAGGTTACCTAATATTGTAATCATCATCGATCAGCAAGAAAAATATACGACTCTTCAAGAATGTATCACTTTGGGAATTCCAACAATTTCTTTAATCGATACAAACTGTGATCCCGATCTCGTAGATATTTCAATTCCAGTAAATGATGACGCTATAGCTTCAATTCGATTAATTCTTAACAAAATAGTATTTCTGATTTGTGAGGGTTGTTCTAGCTATATACAAAGTCCTTGATTAATAATAAGATAATTTTTTTTGGAGGGGACTCCTTAGATTTACGGAATCGATTACTACTCCAGAACTGCACAAAAGAAAAAGAGATAAAAATAACTGTGGATATTGTGTGATTAGTTTAATTAGTATCCAAAATCAAAATATACAATTCAAGTAGGTAAGTCGAAAAAGAAAGATGGTTGAATCAAAATAATTTAAAGTTCTTATTTCTATCAGGGGGCAATATGAATGTTATATCATGTTCCATCAACACATTAAAAAGGTTATACAATCTATCTAGTGTAGAGGTAGGCCAACATTTCTATTGGCAAATAAGAGGTTTACAAGTCCATGCTCAAGTACTTATTACTTCTTGGGTTGTAATTGCTATCTTGTTAGGTTCCGCCGTTATAGTGGTTCGGGATCCACAAACCATTCCAATTGACAGCTAAAATTTCTTTGAATATGTTCTTGAATTCATTTGAGACGTGAGCAAAACTCAGACTGGAGAAGAATATGGTCCACGGGTTCCCTTTATTGGAACTATGTTTCTATTTATTTTTCTTTCTAATTGGTCAGGTGCATTTTTACCTTGGAAAATCATACAATTACCTCATGGGGAGTTAGCCGCACCTACGAATGATATAAATACCACCATTGCTTTAGCTTTACTCACGTCAGTAGCATATTTCTATGCGGGTCTTACCAAAAAAGGATTAGGATATTTCAGTAAATACATTCAACCAACTCCAATTCTTTTACCCATTAACATCTTAGAAGATTTCACATAACCCTTATCACTTAGTTTTCGACTTTTCGGAAATATATTAGCTGATGAATTAGTAGTTCTTGTTCTTGTTTCTTTAGTGCCACTAGTGGTTCCTATACCTGTGATGTTCCTTGCATTATTTACAAGCGGCATTCAAGCTCTTATTTTTGCAACTTTAGCTGCGGCTTATATAGGCGAATCAATGGAGGGTCATCATTGACTAGTCTTTGAAATAGTCTTTTTTCCTAATCCAATGTATGGATAATCTACTTAGGGAACATAAATATACAAATACGGTATATACGATCTAGAATAATAGCAAAAAAGATTACGATTTTAGGGAATTGTAATAAAAAAAGGAAAGAGATCTAAAAGATCTTTTTCCTAAAATTCCCGTTCGGTCCATTTATTTACTATGCCTACCTCCAATCAATATTCTCTTCATATTTATATTGTTTTGTTTATTCAATTTCGATCAAATTAAATATTAGAAGAAACTAATTTGAATAAGAATCCTTATGGTATCAATTTACGGCGTGTGATTAAAAATAATTTAAAAAAGATCTTTTTAGAACGATGCCCAATTTCAATTTTAGTCGATTTCATTCAATTCGATGATTAACCAAAATAAAATATTAATAAATAATAAATTACATTGCATGAATTTAGCTCAATCAAATACTGATATTTATTTCTATGCAATGATTTGACCTAATGAATTTGCCCATTTAGATTGTATCCAATGATAAATAAAAGGAAGAGAAGAATTTACAAAATAGCAAGATTAATATAAAATGGGGTTGGATAGGGGGGAAGAATTAGGTATAATCTAATGTTTATAAGCCAATTCTTGTGGATGTTTCAAAGAAAAATTCTGGAATCCGATTTCATCTAAGATTTAAATAAGAATAATTGGTTTACGCTATGGAAGAAATATCTGTATATGTGATATTAGATATTGACTAGTTATATATGAACTAAAGATGTATCTAATCTGCCCTACTGTTGTGAATTTAGATAGGGATTCCAGTAGAAATTCTTACCTTCTGTCTTGACTATGAATTGAATGGATAAAGAGATGAAATAAAGAAAAAGAACGAAGGATTCAAAGAATGGTTCACAAAAAAGAAATGGAAAAAAATCATATATATATATATATATATGGATTCATAAAAATCCCGTGGATAAGAACTAAAAAAGAGATATCGAAGTAGTTTTGATGGTTCAATAATATTATTACTTCAATTCGAAGTTCTTAGTTACTTTGGTTAGGTAAATCTTAGCGATGGAATAATGAAGTCATAATTCATTGGATTATTGTATCATTAACCATTTCTTTATTTTGGTGCGAGGAACTTATCATAAATCCACTGATTTCTGCCTCTTCGGTTATTGCTACTGGGTTGGCAGTCAGACTTACTTCTATTGGACCTGGAGTTAGTCAAGGTACTGCTGCGGGCCAAGCTGTCAAAGGCATCGCGAGACAACCTGAGGCAGAAGGAAAAATATGAGGTACTTTATTACTAAGTCTGGCTTTTATGGAAGCTTTAACAATTTATAGACTGGTTGTAGCATTAGCGCTTTTGTTTGCAAATCCTTTTGTTTAGTCCTATAGATCTAAAAAATCACATATTTTTTTTCTTATTTTATGGACGGGGACCTGCTCCTTGCTTTTTTGAATTATATTAAGATTTCACTCTTACAATTGTTTATTCGTTGGGACAACAATCCATGGGAAGGACTAATTTGAGGATGAGGAATTAGCAAACCGACTCGCTTTCTTCCTTCCCTTTCTTATTCTTAGTCCAACGGCAATCATTTTTTAAGGAGTGTTGCAAAACAGAAAAGAGGTATTTTGAATTTACATGAGACTTTGTTCCAAATTCTAACTAAATTCTAATAAGTATTATCATTATTGATATTTTTTAATAAAAAAATACATTTCTAAATAGCATAGATTTTTGACTCTGTTTAAAAATAGGTACTAGAAATAAGTAAATTGAATTTAATTATTCAATTTATATTAAATGATTAAATAAATTATTAAATATAAAATTATAAAATATAAAAATATATAGAATAAAAATAGAAAAAATAAGCGATACAATACAAAAAAAACTTTGTTCTTTTTTTGAGGAGATTATATGAAAAATGTAACCGATTCTTTCCTTTCCTTGGTCACTGGCCATTTGGCGGGAGTTTCAAGTTTAATACCGATATTTTAGCAACAAATCCAATAAATCTAAGTGTGGTGCTTGGTGTATTGATTTTTTTTTTGGAAAGGGAGTGTGTGCAAGCTATTCATTTCAAGAATAGGCTAGATCCACCCAGTTGCACTTTAGAACTAGGAGGTACACGATCCCGCGAATTACTTCTGAATAAATTTTAAAAATCATATTTAAGAACCATAGCATTTTGTGATTCATTGGTAAATCTACTTTACTTTGATTTTTTATCAACCAAAAAACTATGATCATTAACATGGTTAAAGCTAAACCTTTTGAAGTCCAGATGCAGCATGGTACTTTTTCTACGACTATAGTTAAAATAGAAATATTTTCAAAACAAATAGTCAGAATTTTTTTCAATATAAAACACTCATGTTGATAAAATGATTTGAGCCTTTTATTTTTATTGGAAATCAAAAAATGGGTATCTCAAACCCTTTTTTTCTAATGCTAAATTGATGACCTAGGTATAAAGTAAGAAGAATTCTTTGGATTTGAAAAAAAATGAGAAACAACTTTGTTGACAATTATATATTTTTGGTTGGTCAAAAGAATCCTTTGAATATTTCAGTCTTGGAGTAGTGATCATCCTCGATATATATATTTTTAATATGAATAAAGAAGAAAGGGAGAGGATAGGCTCATTACATTAAAAAAAAGATATGTGAATTAACCCCCCATAAGTATAAGTGATTGAAGTAATTTAGTGTGAGAGCCAAATGAATCGAAAGATTCATGTTTGGTTCAGGAAAGGATCATGGAATTTTTTGAAATGAATATAAAGATAATCCACTTTCATTAAGTGATTTATTAGATAATTGAAAACAGATGATCTTGAATACTATTTGAAATTTAGAAGAGTTACGCAGGGGGGCCATTAAACAGTTAGAAAAAGCCTGGGCTCGCTTACGCAAAGTGGAAATGGAGGCGAATCAATTTCAAGTGAATGGATACTCTGAAATAGAACGAGAAAATCGAATTTGATTACTTCAACTTATAAGAATTTGGAACAATTAGAAAATTACAAAAATGAAACCATTTTTTTTTAACAACAAAGAGCGATTAATCAAATCCAACAATGGGTTTTCCAACAAGCTTTACAAGGAGCTATAAGAACTCTAAATAGTTGTTTGAGTAAGGAGTTACATTTACGTACCATTAATGCTAACATTTGTATGTTTGGGGTGATGAAAGAAATAACTAATTAGTCCTTTACTTTTATTATAGGCATTATTTTTTTTGCTTAAAAAAAAAGAATTAGGAAATACTCATGGTAACCACTAAAGCCAATAAAATTAGTAATATTATTCGTGAACGTATTGAGAAATATAATAGAGAAGTAAAGATTGTAAATACCGATACTGTACTTCAAGTAGGCAATGACATCGCTCGTATTTATGGTCTTGATAAAGTAATGGCAGGTGAATTAGTAGAATTTAAAGAGGGTATGATAGGTATTGCCATGAATTTAGAATCAAATAATGTTGGTGTTGTATTAATGGGTAACGGTTTGATGATACAAGAGGGAAGTTCTGTCAATGCAACAAGAAAAATTGCTCAGATACCCGTGAGTGAGGCTTATTTGGGTCGTGTTATAAATATCCTAGCTAAACCTATTGATGGTCGAGGTGAGATTTCAGCTTTTGAATCTCAGTTAATTGAATCTCCCACTCTAGGTATTATTTTGAGACGTTTCATATGTGAGCCTCTTCAAATAGGACTTATTGCTATTGATTCGACGATCCCTATAGGATGTGGGTAATGAGAATTAATCATTAGGGACAGACAGACCGGTGAAACAGCAGTAGCCACAGATACAATTCTCAATCATCAAAGGAAAAATGTAATGTGTTTATGTAGCTATTAGTCAAAAAGCATCTTCTGTGGTTCGGGTAGTGACCACTTTCTAGGAAAGGGAGGGATGGAATACACTCTTGTGGTAGCTGAAACGGCGGATTCTCCAACTGCATTACAATATCTCGCGTTTTATACAGGAGCTGCTTTAGCTAAATATTTTATGTGCCGTGAACGACACACTTTAATCATTTATGATGACCCTTCTAAACAAGCATAGGCTTATCACTAAATGTCTCTTTTATTATGAAGACCACTTGGTCGTGAAGCTTATCTAGGAGATGTTTTTTATTTACATTCATGTCTTTTAGAAAGAGCCGCTAAATCAACCTCTCAGTTGGGTGAAGGAAGTATGATTGCTTTACTAATAATTGAGACCCAGCCGTGAGATGTTTCGGCTTATATTCCTACTAATATAATTTCCATTACAGATGGACAAATATTCTTATTCGTCGATCTATTCAATGCTGGAATCAAACCTGCTATTAATGTAGGTATTTCTGTCTCCAGAGTCAAATCTGCAGCTCAAATTAAAGCTAAGAAGCAAGTAGCTGGTAAATTAAAATTGGAATTGGCTCAATTCGTCGAATTAGAAGCCTTTGCACAATTTGCTTCTAATCTCGATAAAGCTCCTCAGAATCAATTAGTAAAAGGTTAACGATTACGTGAGTTACTCAAACAATCCCAATCAGCCCCTCTCATGGTAGAAGAACAGATAATGACCATTTATACCGGAACGAATGGTTATCTTAATTCATTAGAACTTGGAAAGGTAAGGAAATTTCTCGTTGAGTTATGTACTTACTTAAAAATGAATAAATCTCAGTTCCAAGAAATCATATCCTTTACCAAGACATTCACTGAGGAAGTAGAAGCCATTTTGAAAGAAGCTATTTAGGAACAAATATAACATTTTCTACTTCAAGAACAATTATAAATAAATAAAATAAATCGATCATTCTTAATATTTATTCTTTAATTTAATTAATTTCATT
The DNA here is from genome assembly GCA_021397835.1 of Moringa oleifera. NCBI lineage: Eukaryota > Viridiplantae > Streptophyta > Magnoliopsida > Brassicales > Moringaceae > Moringa > Moringa oleifera. The sequence goes on from JAJFZO010000087.1 coordinate 6,073,495, forward strand.
TTTATTTAATAATAATATAAGTTTCTAAGTATTAAATAAGTATATAATATACACAACATAAGTAAATATAACATAAGTAAGCATATCTTATTCAAATCATTCAATATTTCTTTCTTAACATAGAAATATATATATGGAAATAAATTGCGTCTAATAGAATTTGAACCTATACTAAAGGTTTAGAAGACCTCTTTCCTATCCATTAAACAATGGACGTTTTTTTTTCGATTTTTTTCGTTTTTTTTTTTACTTTACTATCTTTTGTTTGAAAAAAAAATAAAGAATATGTCAGACAATTTTAGGAATTTGGTATTAATTCACTTCAATGAAGTGAATTAATACATATTCAAATAGATATTATCTCTACAATATAGAATGGGGAATCTAAAGTGGGTAGTGGGAATCGAACCTGCATCGTTAGCTTGGAAGGCTAGGGGTTATCGTCAATGTTGATTCATCATTTTTAACGTCTTTAATTCAAACTGAATATGAAACTTTGGTTTCATTCGGTTCCTTTATGGAAGTGGATAAATTCTCAAATATAATAAGATGGGAACGAAATAAAAATGTGACCCATAACATCTATGTTAGCTTTTCTGTCTGAATGCATTCAATTCAGATCCATTTGCTTTATAGATGACCCCTCTAGAAGAAGAAGATTATAACAATCTTTCTAGTTGCTTCATTCTATATTTCTATTTAATAAAATCCTAAGGAAAAGTATTTTGTTTCCACCGAGGTAAAACAATATGTCGATGTCTCTTGTAAACTAAAGTTATCGTTTATTAGCTATTTTGCTTAAATTTTTTCTATACAAAACAAAAATTGAATTGAAGATTTAGTTATGATTAGAAATAAATTTTTCTATCTTTATCCATTGGATCCTTTTCTCATACTTATTCAATTGGAAATAGCGATCCAATTCAAAAATTATGTTTTATAATTTCATAATCCAATTAATTTTTCAATTTATAATTGACTCTTGGATACAAATCACGGAAATGAATGCTCTTCCTTGAATTTTTCATTGAAAGGTAAAGGATTAAATCCTTTTAAGAAATAAAGTTTTTGATCATAAGATGAACCAAGTCAAAGGACCACTTAACTATTAAAGGGCGCTAAGAGAACGAATCACACTTTTACCACTAAACTATAACCGCTACAATGTGATTATATAAAAGGACTTTTTGTTGAACAAGGTAATTGAACATAATCAAAATTAAATAGAATCAGAAAAAAATCTTGAAAATTATAGCATTGACGTGTTTTGTTAAGAGATCTAATGAAATTAGTAAAAGATGGCTCATTTGAGTTATTTAGTTTAATAACTAAATAAAATAAGAATGTCCTTTTTCTTTTCCTTTTGTTGGAGGAATTTTGATAGATAGGGCTCAGCAAAACGGCTTAGGTCATAATATAAAAATGGATTAGCAAGAATCCATATTTCCCTTATGTTAATATATTTAAAGATATTTTTTTATATTTAAAGATATTTTTTTAGAAAAAAATATAATAAAATTTTTTATTATAAAATAATTTATTATAAAATAAATAAAAATGATATCAAATTTTAAAATAAAAATATATTATATTATAAATATATTATAATTAAGATTTTCTTTTATTTTAATAAATGTAAATAAAAAAATTGAAATAAAAAAAATAATTGACACTTTGATTCTTTATCACAAACACATTTTTCTTTATTTCAAATCAAACAAAATGAATCATTTTAGCTATGATTCAGTGATATGATTTGATTCATTGTACAAAAAAAATGTCCTGGTCGAGGTATTGACTAGGCCAAGCTGTAGAAATAAAAAACGATCCTTTTGGACGAGACAAAATCAAAAAGATATTCTTCTTTTTTATATTTTTATTTGAAATATCTTTTTCATGCCTTCTTTTTCATCTAAATGGAATTTTTGATATATATATATATATATATATGTAAATAAAAGTTATATTGTATATAATTAATAATCTATACAAAACAAAGTGAAGTATTAAAAAAGTAAAAAAGGGCATTTTTTTAAGCATTATTTTTTGTGTAATGTAAGATAGTAATTATCCTTCTTCAATTAGGAGAGATGGTTGAGTGGATTAAACCATCGGACTGCTAATCCGTTGTACGAGTTATTCGTACCCAAGGTTCGAATCCCTCTTTTTTTGTTTCTTTTTTGATGATGTGGAATTGGAATAGATAAAATCTTAATAATATTATAATATTTATAAAAATCAAGTAAGAAAACCCTTATTATTTTTTTATTTCACGTCCGAGATTACGTCTTGGATCATTAGATAGGAATCCGAAGATGAAGAGAGAAACAAAGAATATCATTACGGTGTAAACAAAGAGTTTGAGAGTAAGCATTACACAATCTCCAAGATCTTATCTTTATTTGGGGAAAAAAGAGAATAGATTCCCTATTTTTATACCACATATCCTATTTATTTTGATACCAAGAAATGAAGCAATTTCGATAAATTTTATAAATTAAATCAAATAGAAAAGATTTGATTTTTTAAGAATTCATTTATAAGAAGATAAGAGTTGAGTCTTTCCTATTACAAATTTTTTTTTCATACCAACAATTAGGTATTATGTTGTTGTGGACTCTAATGGGTCTTTTCAGTAAAAAAAAAGGGGTTCAAAATGAGGAAATTAGATGATCTAGATTTATCACGTCTGCCTAGAAATTTCAACATTTGAACTTTGGGGGTTCATTCATATTGTAAGACTGATTTGATCTTCTCAAATGTTAAAATTTTTTTTCTCGAATAAATTATGAATTTTTATAGGACAGTATTAAGGATCTCATCGAAAACTTACAGTAGCTTGCCAAACAAATGGTAAGAGAATAAAAAGAACAAGTATTACTGGCATAACGTCTAAGATTGGATTCAAAAAAGCGTAGGCCTCCAGCAATTTGGCAAATAAAAAACTACTCGAAAAAAAAGCAGAATTAAAACAGATATAGATCAATTTGGATATATTAAGCACAACAAAAATTTTGTTCTTGTAGATAATTTGATTTTGATTGAGTTATTAATATGTTATTGATATAAGGTCCAAATGAAGAAAGGAAAGTAAGGTAGAGTAAAAATACCTCTTTGAACTCAGCCAATCAAAAATCCTTCCATTCTCACAAGAGAATAGAATAAATTATACTTTCATACAATATCTTAATTAAATTATATGTAATGATCAGTGAATTCAGTTTCATTTTATATCTACACCTGTCAAAATCCTAACACCAATCTAATCCATTTCATAGATATTTAGGCTCGAATTGATGAACAACCACTAACAATATTAGTCTTTATTAGTGTTGAATAGAAATCTAAATAGGGTGTAGCCAAGCGGTAAGGCAACGGGTTTTGGTCCCACTATTCGAAGGTTCGATTCTTTTCGTCCCAGAGCATAGAATAAATATTATTCTTTTTGAGCAACCTTCTGTTTAAGAGTAAAATATTGGAGAGAATGTGATTCTTGTTTCTAATTTTTCAAGATTCAGGGGGAAGAAAGATTTCTTTTTCACCACTTGAATCAAGTTCAAATAACATCTACCTGTGATCAAGTTAAGGTGGAAACATAGGTTACAAGAGTTGGAATTCAAATAAATATATTACTGAATAAATAGTTAAATCTATTTATTGATATAAATATGTATTTTTCATTCATATAATGAAATAGGCATTGCATTTATACAATAAAATATGGAATTTATTTGAATTCTTACTGAGACTTTTTCTTCATAAATTCTCCATCCCATTCATATTTCATACACAAATAGAGGGAAAAAGTATAGATTACTATGTACTGATCAAACAATGACTATTCATGATTGCATAATTGAATCAATTACGTACTAGTTCCAAACTAAAGGAATGTTATGGTAAAACTTCATTTGAAACGATGTGGTAGAAAGCAACGTGCGACTTGAATTGAAGGACATGATCTGCTGTGGATTTTCACATCCACCACTTTACTTTACACAGGAATAAAGGTGCTCTTGGCTCGACATTCTTTGTTCTGTTCTACTAGAACCCTGATTTTTCTTGGGTTCTAATGTAAAAAATAGTACAAGATGGAGCTCAAGAAGAAAGTATTTATTCATTTCTCAAAGGGTAAGGATCTAGGGTTAGTGCCAATCAATAAGTTAGAACAACTTCGTAAGTATATTTTTTTTGATGTAGAAATTGGAGGGATCTATTTCAAGCAATTTTTCAAATCCACAAGGAAAATTTTTTGAAATTGCAAAAAATCTTTCGATCTAAAGTGTATGATGCGTGAATCAAGTGTTCATATGATTTTCTGATAGAAACAAATCATAAACAAAAAAAGGCCTTATTACTACCATTTTTAAAATGATTAAAAATCGTCGAAGTAATGTCTAAACCCAATGATTCAAAGCAAGGATAAAGGAACCTGGAATAAGGGAGTATTATTTTGTTTTCAATTGTCTTAACAACTAGATCACAATAAAGAATCAAAATCGATTCTAAAGGGGACAAACAAAAAAGGGGTTAGAGACTACTCAATAAATTAAATGCCTAAGGGTTTTCTGTTGACCTATTTGAGACTTATCCAGCTTGAGTTATGAGAGTATGAATGCTTTTTTTTTTTCTTGTTTGAAAAAGAAAAGAAAAACAAAGGATTTAGGACTTAAATGCCCAAGTGATTTGGTCTTTTATGAATCTATTTGACATTCTAATTTTATACATAGACAGAAACTCATTTCTAATCATAATCATTTTTTTCTCAAGCCGTATGAGGAGAAACCCTGTTATACATTTCTAAAGGGGTTAGTATTCATCTACATCTATCCTAATGAGCTGTTTATAGAATCGTTGCAATTGATGTTCGATCAGGAAGACAAGGAAGGGATCTTTAGAAAGTGGGTTTTTATGATCCGATAAATAATCAAACCTATTTAAATGTTCCTGCTATTTTATATTTCCTTAAAAAAGGCTCTCAACCTACAAGAATTGTTCATGATATTTCAAAGAACGCAGGGATTTTTATAGAACTTAGTTTTAATCAAACGAAATTAAATTAATGAAATACAAAAAAAGAGGGTATGGATGACTCATATATAGCGTTGTATAAAAAATTATCTACTCTTTTCCTCTCTTTTCCTTTATTCATACCTATTTATTTTTCCTAATTTAGTATTCTTACTAGAGAATATAGTGTTCTATAATGAGAAATTTTTATTTTATGAAAATTGATTTTATTGATATAATTTTATTGGTATAAAATACATAGAAAATATAAATGAAGAAATTGGTTACAAAAATATCATTTTTTTTTTTACATTACCCTCATTGGGGTGATTTTGTTTCATTGTAAATCTATTAACAACTAAGAAAACAAGGGATTGAGTTTGCGTTTTTTTATTATATATTATATATTTCTTTTATTTCTTTTTTATATTCTTTTCTTCATATTCAGTATTCACAATCATATAGACAGGAGTGTATCGAACAAATATAATGTGATCATAGAGAAACAGATCTATTTATCCCCGATCAATAGGTTTGGTTTTTTACTTCATTCAAATCATAGGTTCTTTTACTTTTCTGTGATACAAGAAATTGTTTTGGTGTGATACAAGAAGTCTTTTTGTTTATTGATAGTGAAAAAAAAATGGATAAATAACATAAGAAAAAGAGGCTATCTATAAATTTTTATTACTTTATCTATGTGTTTATCTGAGAATTTCTTGTATTTTTATTTACTATTTACTCCATTCATGTATTTTTATGATCATAATCAATTAAAAAATTTTAGTTTAAATTTTTAAGATTTCTTGCTAGTTTAATGTTTTGGTTTTGATTACGTCGTGAAATTGAATCTCTTTTTTTGTTTTTAATTCCGATTGTATTTACACATTCTAATTATTTTTTCAGGTTGCTAACTCAATGTAGAGTACTCGGCTTTTAAGTGCGACTAGCATTTTGTACGCATTTGTATGAAGAAAAGGATTCGTCCATACTAGCAGTAGAGTTTGTAAGACCACGACTGATCCTAAAAGGAATGAATGGAAAAAACAACATGTCGTATCAATGGAGAATTCGATAACATATTTCTTTCTTTTCGGATCGGTACAAACCCGTATTTGAATTCTTGGTGCAGAACAAAATGAATTGAATTCAAAGTTGGGTCGAGTGAATAAATGGATAAAACTATATGACCCCAATTAGAGGGAAACAAAAAGCAACGAGCTTCTGTTCATAATTTGAATGATTACCCGACCTAATTAGATGTTAAAAATATATTAGTGCCTAATGCAAGAAGGACTTTTCTCATGAGTGGATTATCGATTTTTTTAATGAGTCATAACTATTAGTTTTTCCCTATTATGTGTTGGAGATGAATGTGTAGAAAAAGTAGTATATTGATAAAGAAAAAAAATATATTTCTAAAATCAAAAGAGCGATTGGGTTGAAAAAATAAAAGATTTCTAATCATCTTCCTTATAAGCAACATAAATCAATTAGATGGGAAAAAGAGGGTAGAGAATCCGTTGATGAGTTTACCTGTTTCCGAGGTATCTATTCCTTTCTTACTATAATATCTTGTTTCGACTCTATCACACTTTGTATCATTTGATAACCTAATAAACACTTGTTCATATCGAATTTTAATTGAAATGGAGGAATTTCAAGTATATTTAGAGCTAGATAGATCTCGGTAACATGACTTCCTATACCCACTTATTTTTGGGAGTATATTTATGCACTTGCTCATGATCATAGTTTAAATATAAATAGATCCGCTTTGTTGAAAAATTTGAGTTATGATAATAAATCTAGTTCAGTAATTGTAAAACATTTAATTTTTTGAATGTATCAACAAAATCATTTGATTATTTTCGCTAATGATTCTAACTAAAATCCATTTCTTGGTCACAATAATAATTTCTATTATCAAATGATATCAACAGTATTTGTAGTGATTGCAAAAATTTCATTTTCCCTAAGATTAGTATCTGTCTTAGAAGAAAAAGCACCAGCAAAATCTCATAATTTACAATCAATTCATTCAATATTTCCATTTTTAGAGGACAAATTTTCACATTTGAATTATGTATTAGATGTTCTAATACCTTACCCCATCCATCTGGAAATCTTAGTTCAACCGCTTCGTTACTGGGTAAAAGATGCCTCTTCTTTGCATTTATCACAGTTCTGTCTCTACAAGTATTACAATTGGAAGAGTCTTATTACTCCAAAGAAATCTTTATTTAATCCAAGGTTTTTCTTGTTCTTATATAATTCTCATGTAAGTGAATACGAATCCATCTTATTTTTTCTTCGCAACCAATCTTCTCATTTAAAATCAACATCTTCTAAAGTCTTTCTTGAACGTTTTCTATGGAAAAATAGAACATATTATAAAAACACATCTTATAAAAACCTTTGTTAATGGTTTTTAGGACATCTTATGCTTGTTCAAGGATCCTTTCATGCATTATGTTAGATATCAAGGAAAATCCATTCTGGCTTCAAAAGATACGCCACTTCTGATGATATGGCAATGTCATTTTTATGTTTGGTCTCAATCACAAAGGGTCCATATAAATTAATTATTCGAAGATTATCCAGACTTTTTGGGCTATTTTTCAAGTTTGCAATTTAATTCATTAGTGGTACGGAGCCAAATTCTAGGAAACTCATTTATAATAGATAATGTTATAAAGAAGTTCAATACAAAAATTTCAATTATTTCTATGATTGGATCATTGGCTAAAGCGAGATTTGTAATACATTAGGGCATCCTATTAGTAAGCCGACCTGGGCCGATTCATTAGATTCTGATATTATCGATCAATTTGTGCGTATATGCAGAAATCTTTCTCATTATCACGGCGGATCCTAAAAAAAAAAAAAGAATTTGTATCAAATAAAATATATACTTTGACTTTCTTGTGTTAAAACTTTGGCTCGTAAAGACAAAAGCACTATACGCACTTTTTTGAAAAGGTTAGGTTCAAACTTTTTGGAAGAATTCTTTACGGAGGAAGAACAAGTTCTTTCTTTTATCTTTCCAAGAGCTTATTCTGCTTTGTGAAAGTTATATGGAGGGCATATTTGGTATTTAGATATTATTTGTATCAATGAGTTAATCAATCATGAATGATTTAGTTATAGGACCGTGTAGTGTAAATAAAAGATTTTCATAAATGACGAAGAGATAACAAAAAAATGCATTCATTTCTATTATTATTATTAAATGTTCATACAGTAAGAATAAGAAAAGAAGAATAAGGTTGATTAACTTAGTATTCAATTCAAATTCCGTTTAGGGAAGAAACTGAGTTTTTTATGTATACATAGAGAAAGCCGTGTGCAATGAAAAATGCAAGCACGGTTTAGGAAGGGATTTTGTTACCTTTACCTATACCAATTTTTTTTTTCCATTTTAACAAATAAATTATCTACTCCATCCGACTAGTTCCGGGTTCGAATCCCAAGCAACCCATTACATTATTATTGTCTTATCGAAATGAAATTCATATATAAAATGTATGGATATGAATCTGCATTCCACTTTTGTTTTGTAACTCACTTCATTCATTCAAAAAAAAAAAAGATTCTGATGAATCTAGATAGATAAGATCATAGATATATATTTGACATTGGTTGACAAGGGTATATAAGTCATGGTATACTGTTGAATAACAAGCTCTCATATTTCTATTTTCAAAGAATTTGTGTGCTTAAGAGTCCTGGAGATTAAATAAACCAAGATTTTACCATGATTGCAATTTTAGAGAGACGCAAAAGTGAAAGCCTATGGGGTCACTTTTGTAATTTAATAACCAGCACTGAAAACCGTCTTTACATTGGATGGTTTGGTGTTTTGATGATCCCTACCTTATTGACCGCAACTTCAGTATGTATTATTGCATTCATTGCAGCTCTTCTTGTAGATATTGATGGTATTTGCGAACCTGTTTCTGGATCTCTACTTTATGGAAACAATACTATTTTTGGTGCCATTATTCCTACTTCTATAGCTATAGGTTTGCACTTTTACCCAATCTAAGAAACCGCATAAGTTGATGAATGGTTATATAACGGCGGTCCTTATGAGCTAATTGTTCTACACTTCTTACTTGATGTAGCTTGTTACATGGGTCCTGAGTAGGAACTTAGTTCCTGTCTAAGTATGTGCCCTTGGATTGCTGTTGCACATTCAGCTCCTATTACAGTTGTTACCGCTGTTTTCTTAATCTATCCAATTGGTCAAGGAAGCTTTTCTGATGGTATGCCTCGAGGAATCTCTGGTACTTTCAACTTTATAATTGTATTTCAGGCTGAGCACAACATTCTTATGCACTTATTTCAAATGTTAGGTATAGTTGGTGTATTCGACGGGTCCCTATTCAGTGCTATGCATGGTTCCTAGGTAACTTCTAGTTTAATCAAGGAAACCACAGAAAATGAATCTACTAATGAAGGTTACAGATTTGGTCAAGAGGAAGAAACTCATAATATCGTAGCTGCTCATGGTTATTTTGGCCGATTAATCTTCTAATATGGTAGTTTTAACAACTCTCGTTCTTTACATTTCTTCTTAGTGGCTTGGCTTGTAGTAGGTTTCTGGTTCACTACTTTAGGTATTAGCACTATGGCTTTCAACCTAAATGGTTTCAATTTCAACCAATATGTAGTTGATAGTCAAGGTCCTGTAATTAATATTTAGGCTGATATTATTAACCGTGCTAACCTTGGTATCGAAGTTATGCATGAACGTAATGCACATGACTTCCTTCTAGACCTAGCTGCTATTGAAGCTCCATCTACAAATGGATAAGACTTTGGTTTGGCCTTAGTAAAGACCCATTTTTGAAAATAAAGGAGTAATAATCAACTTTTTCTTTTATCAAGAAGGTTGGTATTGCTCCTTTATTTAGTTATTTAGTAGTTTTTTTTTATATAATATAAAGTTTTTCTGACTTTAACATTAAAAAAGAAAAAATAAAATAAGAAAAAAATTTATGAGTTATTTTTTTAGTATTATACTTTTGGTATCTACTATTTTTTTTAGAAAAAAGTTTTTACTAATCTTTTGTGAAGTTATTATTTAACATACATTAAAAAAATTGGAATTTTCTACCTGTTCTTGTATAAAAATTGTAGTTTTTTTCATTTTTTGTTTCATTTGTTTTGTACAGTAATTTTCTAAATGAAAAAAGAGTAGTGGTAAAGTAGTAGGGGCGGATGTAGCCAAGTGGATCAAGGTAGTGGATTGTGAATCCACCATGCGCAGGTTCAATTCCCATCGTTCGCCCATAATAACTATTAACTAATTATAATAACTAATATTTAACTAATTATAATAACTAATATTTTCATTTTTGTATTAAGCTTATCAATTTTTCTTAATAAATGATTTGCTACAAAAAGATTTTTTTTGTGAACGTGTCACAGTTAATTAACTTCTTTTTTTTTTTTAAGAGGAAGAAAGAAATTCTATTTTCTCTCCTATTTACTACGGCGACGAAGAATCCAATTATCAATATATTTATTCTTTTTTCTACTTCTTCTTCCAAGTGCAGGATAATCCCATGGGGGTTGCGGGTTTTTTCTACCAATTGGAGCCCTCCCTTCACCACCTTCGTGGGGATGGTCTACAAGCTTCATAACTATTCCTTGTACTACAGGACGTTTACCTAGCCAACATTTAGATCCAGCTCTACCCAAACTTCTCTTATTCACCCCAACATTCCTCACTTGTCCGACTATTACCGAGTAGTTTTTGGATATCAAACGGATCTCTCTAGAAGGTAATTTTAGTGTAGCCGATTTCCCTTCTTTTGCAATCAGTTTCGCTATAGCAACTGCTGCTCTAGTTAATTGTCCACCCTTTCCAAGTGTAATTTTTATGTTATGTATGGTCATGCCTAAAGGCATATCGGTTGAAGTGGATTCTTCTTTTTGATTAATCAAAACCCCTTCACAAATTATATAAGCTTCTTCTAAAGCATACGACTTTCTAGATGTAAATGATGATATCTATATAAATGGATCTTATATATATAGTACAATGAAGTACCACACGAGTGGATATATAGGAATCCAAATCTGCCGAATAACTCATGTTATGATCTTCTACATCCTAGGTCTTCCCGTTCCATCATTTGGCTTATGTTCTTCAAGTAGAATTCAGACTGAATGACTCTATGAAATTACGTTGATACTTTCACATATTATGGGTAACGTAGGAGACATCTCTATTTAGAATTACCACTGCTTAGCTTTCAATTTACCTCTGACCATCAAATGAAATATGAATAACCCGTCTTCCTCTCTTTGAAATAAGTAGCGCTTCTGGTTCTGTCGGTGCTTGAAACAATTTTGTCTTCTCCATATTACTATATCTCTAAAGTCAATAATTTTATATGAGGAACTACTGAACTTAATCACTTACTGCCGTTACTTTTCAGTTTTCTGTTGAGGTCTATCTTATAGTACTCAAATTGGATCAATGATCAATTTCTAGGTTTCGTCATAAACCTAATTGGTTACTTTCAATTATGTAAATTAGTAGTTTAAACAGCACTCAAAGGTAGTGCATTTCCAATTTTTATAGGAACTTCTGTACCAAAAACAATGGGATCTCCAATTATATCCCCTCTAGGATGTAAAATATATCTCTTCTCACCATCCCCATAGTGTATGAGACAAATGTATGCATTTCGATTAGGGTTCTATTCTATGGTTACGATTCTATCATATATATCTTTTTCATTTCGTTAAAAATCGATTTTATGGTATAGACGCTTATGACCTCCCCCTCTATGCCTTGCGGTAATGATTCCTTTGGCATTATGACCTTTACTACAACGATGCTATCCATAGATCAAATTATTTCGCGGATTGGATTTCACTTGATTGCCTACAGCTCTATCGTGTGTGCTCGGGGTAGAAGTTTTGTATAAATGTACCGCCATGCTATCAAGTATTTTGATTTAAGTTATTTTCTTTCTAAGTGGTGGAATAGAATAACCTGGTTGAATCGTAATGATCATACGTCTATAATGCATTGTATGTCCCATAATAGTCCTATTCTTCTACCTTTTCCGAGGAGTCGATGACTATTCATAACTATTACTTTGACATTAAAGAACAGTTTGACCCATTGCTTTATTTTTGTCCTAGTTGATCCTAATTCGACATTAGAAGTATATTGATTTTTCCCTAATAACCGAATACTTTTATCTGTAAATACTGCATATTTGATTCCATTCCATAAATCTATTTTCTTCCTTATGAGTTCTAGTCTTAATAAGAATGCTAGTTCTTACTGTTCATATGTTATGATATGAATATACCACACCAATTCATTATGTATAGATGTTGAGATTCCATTGATACAAAGCCAATTCCAACAGACTTATTGGAGGGTCCCATTGGCGTGCATCCAGCAGGAATTGAACCTACGAATTCGCCAATTATGAGTTGGGTGCTTTAACCATTCAACCATGGATGCTTAGTGGGATCCTCGTACATGGTGAATAACCGAATTCCAATTGAAATGAAATCTTTAGGATAAATCAATGCAATTTAGGAGGAATCAATGAAAGGACATCAATTCAAATCTTGGATCTTCAAATTGAGAGAAACATTAAGAGAGATCAAGAATTCTCACTATTTCTTAGATACATGGACCCAATTCAATTCAGTGGGATCTTTCATTAACATTTTTTTTCCACTAAGAACATTTTATAAAGCTCTCGGACCCTCGAATTTCGAGTATGCTACTTTCATGCAATTCACAGGGTTTAACAAGCAATCAACATTTCATAATCAAGGGTGTAGTGCTATTTGTTGTAGCAGTCTTTATATATTGTATTAACAATCGAAATATGGTTGAAAGAAAAAATCTCTATTTGACAGGGCTTCTTCCTATACCTATGAATTTCATGGGACCTAGAAATGATACATTGAAAGAATCTTTTGGGTCTTTCAATATCAATAGGTTGATTTTTTTGGTCATGTATCTTCCAAAAGGAAAAAAGATCTTTGAGAGCTGTTTCTTGGATCTAAAAGTGAGTACTTGGGTTCTTTTAATAACTAAAAAGTGTATCATGCCTGAATCTAACTAGAGTTCGCGGCAGTGGAGGAACTGGATCGAAAAAAAGAGGCATTCTAGTTGTAAGATATCTAATGAAACCGTTGCTGGAATTGATATCTCATTGAAAGAGAAAGATATCAAATATACAAAGTTTCTTTTTGTATATTATATGGATGATCCGATCCGCAAGAGCCATGGTTGGGAATTGTTTGATCATCTTTCTTCGAGTAAGAGGCGAAACATAATCAACTTGAATTCGGGACAGCTATTCGAAATCTTAGTGAAAGATAGGATTTGTTATCTCATGTTTGCTTTTCGTGAAAAAATACCAATTGAAGTTAAGGGTTTCTTCAAACAACAAGGAGCTGGGTCAACTATTCAATCAAATGATATTGAGCATGTTTCCCATCTCTTCTCGTGAAACAAGTGGGTTATTTCTTTGCAAAATTGTGCTTAATTTCATATGTGGCAATTTCGCCAAAATCTCTTCGTTAGTTGGGGGAAGAATCCGCATAAATCATATTTTTTGAGGAACATAGTGAGAAAGAATTGGATTTGGTTAGATAATGTGTGGTTGGTAAACAAGGATCGATTTTTTAGCAAGGTACGGAATGTATCGTCAAATATTCAATATGATTCCACAAGATCTAGTTTCATTCAAGTAATGGATTCTAGCCAGTTGAAAGGATCTTTTGATCAATTCAGAGATCATTTTGATTCCATTAGTAACGAGGATTCGGAATATCACACATTGATTAATCAAAGAGAGATTCACAATTAAAAAAAAGATCGATTCTTTGGAATCCTTCCTTTCTTCAAACGGAACGAATAAAGATAGAATAAGACCAATTTCCTAAATGCCTTTCTGAATATTCCTTAATGCCCCAGTTATTTATAAAACATGAGAAGCGGATGAATAATCATTTGCTTTCGAAAGAAATTGAAGAATTTCTTGGGAATCCTATAAGACCCATTCGTTCTTTTTTCTTTGATAGATGGTTAGAACTTCATCTAGATTCGAATCCTACTAAAAGGTCCACTAGGGATCAGAAATTGTTGAAGAAAGAACAAGATATTTCTTTTGTCCCTTCCAGGAGATTAAAAAATAAAGAAATAGTTAATATACTCAAGATAATTATGGATTTACAAAATACCGTCTCAATTCATCCTATTTCATCAGATTTGGGATGTGATATGCTTTCGAAGGATGAATTGGATATGGACAGTTCCAATAAGATTTCATTCTTGAACAAAAAGTCATTTTCTGATTTATTTCATCTATTCCATGACTAGAATAGGGGGGCATACATGTTACACCACGATTTTGAATTAGAAGAGAGATTTCAAGAAATGGCAGATCTATTCACTCTATCAATAATCGAGCTGGATCTAGTGTATCATAAGAGATTTGCCTTTTCTATTGATTCTTACAGATTGGATCAAAAATAATTCTTGAATGAGGTATTCAACTCCAGGGATGAATCGAAAAAGAAATCTATATTGGTTTTACCTCCTCTTTTTTATGAAGAAAATGAATCTTTTTATCGAAGGATCAGCAAAATAGGTCCGGATCTCCTGCAGGAATGATTTGGAAGATCTAAAATCAAAAATAGTGGTATTTATTGGCAACAACATAACGGAGGCAATCAATCAATATAGATTGATTCGAAATCTGATTCAAATCCAATATAGCACCTATGGAAGAAATGTATTAAATCGATTCTTTTTAATGAATTGATCCAATCATAACTTTGAATATGGAATTCAAAGGGATCAAATAGGAAATGATACTCTGAATCATAGAACTATAATAAAATATACAATCAACCAACATTTATCGAATTTGAAAAAGAGTCAAAAGAAATGGTTTGATCCTCTTATTTTTCTTTCTTGAACCGAGAGATCCATAAATTGGGATCCTGATGCATATAGATACAAATGGTCCAATGGGAGCAAGAAATTCCAAGAGCATTTGGAACATTTCATTTCTGAGCAGAAGAGCCATTTTTAAGTAGTGTTCAATTGATTACATATTAATCAATATTCGATTAATTGGTTTGAGGTTATTGACAAAAAAGATTTGTCTAAGTCATTTCGTTTTTTTTTTGTCCAAGTCACTTCTTGTTTTGTCCAAGTTACTTCTTTTTTTGTCTAACTCACTTCCTTTTTTCTTTATGAGTTTCGAGAATATCCCCATTCATAGGTCTGAGATCCACATCTATTAATTGAAAGGTCCGAATGATCAACTCTGCAATCAGTTGTTAGAATCAATAGGTCTTCAAATCATTCATTTGAAAAAATTGAAACCTTTCTTATTGGATGATCATAATACTTCTCAAAAATCAAAATTCTTGATCAATGGAGGAACAATATCACCATTTTTGTTCAATAAGATATCAAAGTGGATGATTGACTCATTCCATACTAGAAAGAATCATAAGAAATCTTTTGATAACATGGATTCCTATTTCTCAATGATATCCCATGATTAAGACAATTGGCTGAATCCCGTGAAATTATTTCATAGAAGTTTATTGATATCTTCTTTTTATAAAGAAAATCGACTTCGATTGTTGAATAATCCACATCACTTCTGCTTCTATTGTAACAAAAGATTCCCTTTTTATGTGAAAAAGGCCCGTATCAATAATTATCATTTTACATATAGACAATTCCTCAATATCTTGTTCATTTGTAACAAAATATTTTCTTTGTGCGGTGGTATAAAAAAATATACTTTTTTAGAGAGAGATACTATTTCACCTTCACCAATCGAGTCACAGGTATCTGACATACTCATATCTAAGGATTTTCCATAAAGTGGTGATGAAAGGTATAACTTGTACAAATCTTTCCATTTTACAATTTGATCCGATCCATTAGTTCGTAGAGCTATTTACTCGATTGCAAACATTTTTGGAACATTTCTAACAGAGAGACAAATAGTCAATTTTGAAAGAACTTATTGTCAACCTCTTTCAGATATGAATCTATCTAATTCAAAAGAGAAGAACTTGCATCAGTATCTCTATTTCAATTCAAACATGGGTTTGATTCATACTTCATGTTCTGAGAAATACTTACCATCCGAAAAGAGGAAAAAATAGAGTCTTTATCTAAAGAAATGCGTTGAGAAAGGGTAGATTGATAGAACCTTTCAACGAGATAGTGCTTTTTCAACTCTCTCAAAATGGAATCTATTCTAAACGTATATGCCATGGTTCCTTACTTCGACAGGGTACAAGTATCTAAATTTGATATTTTTAGATACTTTTTTCGACTTATTGCCGATACTAAGTAGTAGTTAAAAATTTGTATCCATTTTTCATGATATTATGCATGGATCAGATATATCATGGCAAATTCTTCAGAAAAAATTGTGTCTTCCACTATGGAATCTGATAAGTGAGATTTCGAGTAAGTGTTTACATAATCTTCTTCTGTCCAAAGAAATGATTCATCGAAATAATGAGTCACCATTAATATCAACACATCTAAGATCGCTAAATGTTCAGGAGTTCCTCTATTCAATCCTTTTCCTTCTTCTTTTTGCTGGATATCTCATTCATAAACATATTCTCTTGGTTTTCTAAGCCTATAGTGAGTTACAAACAAAGTTCGAAAGGTCAAATTTTTGATGATTCCATCATACATGATTGAGTTACGAAAACTTCTAGATAGGTATCCTACATCTAAACTGAATTCTTTCTGGTTAAAGAATCTTTTTCTAGTTGCTTTGGAATAAATAAGAGATTCTCTAAAAGAAATACAAGATTCTGGCGATAACATGCTATGGGGTGGTGATCCCGCTTATGGGGTCAAATCAATATGTTCTAAGAAGAAATATTTGAATATCAATTTTATCGATATCATCAATGTCATAAGTATCATACCAAATCCCATCAGTCGAATCACTTTTTCAAGAAATACAAGACATCTAAGTCATACAAGTAAATAGATCTATTCATTGATAAGAAAAAAAAAAACGTGAGCGGTGATTGGATTGATGAAATATTTGAATTCTTGGTTCATTTCTCCATCTTAACGACAGAAAAAAGGATTGATCAAATTCTATTGAGTCTGACTCATAGTGATCATTTATCAAAGAATGACTTTGGTTATCAAATGATTGAACAACCGGGAACAATTTACTTACGATACTTAGTTGACATTCATAAAAAGTATTTAATGAATTATGAGTTCAATACATCCTGTTTAGTAGAAAGACGGATATTCCTTACTCATTATCAAACAATCACTTATTCATAAACTTCATGTGGGGCTAATAGTTTTCATTTCCTATCTCATAGAAAACCCTTTTCGCTTCGCTTAGCCCTATCCCCCTCTAGGGGTATTTTAGTGATAGGTTCTATAGGAACCGAACAATCCTATTTGGTCAAATACCTACCGAAAAACTCCTATGTTCCTTTGATTATAGTATTTCTGAACAAGTTCTTGGATAACAAGTCTAAAGGTTTTTTTATTAATGATATCGATATTGATGATAGTGACGATATTGACGCTAGTGACAATATTGATGCTAGTAACGATATTGATGATAGTGACGATATCGATCGTGAACTTGATACGTAGCTAAAGCTTTTAACTATGATGAATGTGTTAACTATGGATATGATGTTAGAAATAGACTGATTTTATATCACCATTCAATTCAAATTAGCAAAAGCAATGTCTCCTTGCATAATATGGATTCCAAACATTCATGATCTGGATATGAATGAGTC
This sequence comes from Moringa oleifera, assembly GCA_021397835.1. Classification (NCBI taxonomy): domain Eukaryota; kingdom Viridiplantae; phylum Streptophyta; class Magnoliopsida; order Brassicales; family Moringaceae; genus Moringa; species Moringa oleifera. The sequence continues at coordinate 6,091,333 of JAJFZO010000087.1, forward strand.
GTATTGCTTATCTCTCGGTCTATTAGTGAACTTTCTCTCCAGGGATTGTGAAAGATGTTCCACTAGAAATATTCTTGTTATTTCTTCGACTCATATTCCCCAAAAAGTGGATCCCGCTCTAATAGCCCCGAATAAATTAAATACATGCATTAAGATACGAAGGCCTTTTATTCCACAATAACGAAAGCATTTTTTCATTCTTTCATATACTAGGGGATTTCACTTGGAAAAGAAAATGTTCATACTAATGGATTCGAGTCCATAACCATGGGTTCCAAAACACGAGATCTTGTTAGCACTTACCAATGAGGTCCTATCGATTAGTATTACCCAAAAGAAATCAATTATAGACACTAATACAATCAGATCTGCTCTTTATAGACAAACTTGGGATTTACGATCCCTGGTAAGATCGGTTTAAGATCATGGGATCCTTTTCTATCAGATAGGAAGGGCTGTTGCACAAAATGTACTTCTAAGTAATTGCCTCATAGATCCTATGTCTATTTATATGAAGAAGAAATCATGTAATGAAGGGGATTCTTATTTGTACAAATGGTACTTCGAACTTGGAACGAGCATGAAGAAATTAATGATACTTCTTTATCTTTTGAGTTGTTCTGCCTTTGGTCTCTACTCGGACCCGATGAAAAAAATGGAATCACTTCTTATGGATTCGTTAAGAATGATTCTGATCTAGTTCATGGCCTATTAGAAGTAAAGGGTGCTTTGGTGGGATCCTCACGGACAGAAAAAGATTGCAGTCAGTTTGATAATGATCGAGTGACATTGCTTCTTCAGTCCGAACCATGGAATCCCTATATATGATGCAAAATGGATCTTATTCTATCGTTGATCAGAGATTTCTTTATGAAAAATACGAATTGAAGTTTGAAGAAGGGGAAGAAGAAGGAGTCCTCGACCCGCAATAGATAGAGGAGTATTTATTCAATTACATAGTTTGGGCTCCTAGAATATGGCGCCCTTAGGGCTTTCTATTTGATTATATCGAAAGGCCCAATAAATTAGGATTTCTCTATAAGGTAAGGTCATTTCGAGGCAAGGCGAATCATTTATGATGAAAAGGATGAGCTTCAGAATGATTCGGAGTTCTTGCAGAGTGGAACCATGCAGTACCAGACATGAGATAGATCTTCCAAAGAACAAG
>JAJFZO010000087.1:6100000-6112500 GCA_021397835.1 Moringa oleifera
TTCGCAATGGGCAAAAGCCTGACAGAGCAATGCCGCATGGTGGTAAAAGGCCCATGGGTTGTGAACTTCTTTTCCCGAAGAAGAAGCAATGATGGTATCTAAGGAATAAGCATCGGCTAAATCTGTGCCAGCAGCCGCAGTGATATAGAGGATGCAAGTGTTATTCGGAATGATTGGGCGTAAAGCATCTGTAGGTGGCTTTTTAAGTCTGCCGTCAAATCCCAGGGCTCAACCCTAGATAGGCAGTGGAAACTACCAAGCGGGAGTATGGTAAGGGCAGAGGGAATTTTTGGTGGAGCGATGAAATGCATAGAGATTGGAAGAACACCAACGGCGAAAGCACTCTACTGGGCCTACATTGACACTAAGAGACGAAAGGTAGGGGAGTGAATGGGATTAGATACCCCAGTAGTCCTAGCCGTAAACGATGGACACTAAGCGTTGTGCATGTCGACCCGTGCAGTGCTGTAGCTAACACATTAAGTATCTCGCTTGGGGAGTATGTTTGCAAGAATGAAACTCAAAGGGATTGACGGGGGCCCGTATAAGCGGTGGAGCATGTGGTTTAATTCGATGCAAAGTGAAGAACCTTACCAGGGCTTGACATGCCATGAATCCTTTTGAAAGAGAGGGGTGCCTTCAGGAACGCGGACACAGGTGGTGCATGACTGTTGTCAACTCGTGCCATAAGGTGTTAGGTTAAGTCCCACCCATAAGAACTATATTTTGGCTTTTAACTGGAGAATATCCAACAATAGCTTCCATTGAATGAATAATTGATCTGGATCCTAAAAACAACAATGCTTTTGAATAAGCATGAGTAATCAAATGAAGTAAAACGGCTCGATAAGACCCCATACCTAGAGCTAACATCATATAACCCAATTGAGACATTGTAGAATAGGTTAAGCTTTTCTTAATATCTTTTTGAGTAAGAGCTAAAGTAGCTCTTAATAGTGTTGTTATTATACCTATCAAAGAAATTAGATACATTATGTAAGGTATGACTATGAAAAGAGGAAGAAGCCGGACTACAAGAAAAATTCTCATCGCTACCATAGTAACAGTATGTATAAGAGCCAAAATAGGAGTAGGACCTTCCATGGCATAAGGTAACCACACATGAAGGGGGAATTGCGCGGATTTAGCAATTAACTTGATTATTACAAATCAAGTTATTGAATATTTCAAACAAATTCTGAAATTCGAAACTACTTGATATCTAATAAAGGCCTAAAATTCCTAATAATAAAACAAAATCCTCTACATGATTAGTTACAAAGGCTTTTTGACAAGCATTCCCTGCAATAGGTCGTGTGAACCAAAAACCTATCAATAAATAAGAACACATTCCAACTAATTCCCAAAAAATATAAACTTGTATCAAATTAGAACTAGTAATTAATCCCAACATTGAAGTATTGGAAAAACTCATATAAGCAAAAAATATCAAATACCCTTGATCATGAGACATATAATTGTCACTATAAATAAGAACAAAAATTCCAACAGTAATGATTAATATTGACATAATAGAAGCAAGTGGATCAATAAAGTGGCCGAACTCGAAAGAGAATTCATTATTTATGGTCCAAGACTATACATATTGATACATGGAACTTGGAGTTATTTGTCGAATAGCTAGATCGACTAAAAAAATCATAACTATACTTAACAATAAAATACTAAAAAAAGATCACATACGGCGAAGATTCTTTGTTGCCGTCAGAAAAAGTAGAAGTCCTATCCCTAGTAAAGTAGGAACTGGAAGTGGAATGAAAGGTATGATCCATGAATATTGGTATGTGTGTTCCATAAAAAAAATTATTTTATTCTTAATTAATTATTAATTATTTCTAATTCACTAGTTCTTATCTCAAAGGGAGAAATAAAAAAATCATGATATTTCAAACTTAAATGGAAATTTTTTCTATTTGGAATTAGTTTTAATCAAATACTTCAAAATCAAGAAATTAGAAGTGGTTAAATGATATGACTAAGTTACTATTGAAAAAAATGAAAAAATAAAATAATTACTTTTCTATTAAGTTTATTAAGCAAGATCTTTATGAAAATATAGAAAAATTCAATTATTATTACAATCCAATAATTTATATACATATATCAAAAATGGAATAAAGATTTACTCTACAAACAAAAAAGTACTTGATATGCATCATAATTATAGGATGAACCAAAGCTTTATCCAATAAAGAAACTAGTTATTTTAGTTTGTTATCCTTAATTAGTTCATTGTGGAACTGATTGATTGTCTTCCATTATAATAAATGACACTTATGCTTGTAAAAAAGAATATTCTAATTTTTTTAGATATGAACCTAATTTTTTTTTTTTACAAAATTGTGTATCGATTAATTAAACTACTAGTCTGATTCGAATTTGAAAATTTAAATTAGGTGTACTCTTTGTTTGAGTTTAATCAATTAATAAAAAAATACAAGTTTTTTATTAGATAAAACGTAAAAGGGGCTTCTTAAATTTTTTGATGTCTTTTTCCTATGTAAATATAAATAAAAATGTAGGATGACAAAAATAGATAGAGATGGATGGAAAGAGAAAAGAAAAAATTTTCGATTTTTTCATCAACTTCAACCAATTCGACTTATATTATATAGGATAGTGTATTTTATAGATTTGAATTGGGATATAAAACGTACCAATAAATACAAATTTTTCTTTCTTTCAGCTATTGTAGTGGACTAGAAATAAAGAAAATCCTATATCATATTGTTTTTTCTTTTTGTTTTTTTTGTTCCAGTAATGGAATATTTTATGTTATTTTTACACATGTATTTAGAGTTTTTTGTTTTGAAGATAATATATATAATCTAAAGAAAAAAATAAAATCAATATAAATAGACATATAAGGAATAGGAAAGAATGATTCATTTTGAACAATAGATATCTTTCACATCCAACTACAACATTGAATAACCTTTTTCGTTTTTGAGTGGCAGTTCCAAAAAACATACCTCTATATCAAAAAAGCATATTCATAAAAATATTTGGAAAAGAAGGGATATTAAGCAGCGTTGAAAGCTTTTTCGTTAGCGAAATCTCTTTCTATAAGGAATTCAAAAAGTTTGTTTATACGACAAATAAAAAAATTAAATAAAAAAATATTAAACTAATCTGAATCGACCTAACTCAAAAAGCTAATTTTTTTAGAATATAAAAGTAATGAGTATAAAAGGAATGATTTCCATTCCCTAATGTTTTGAACTCATTGATTTTTTTTTCTACTAAATTATAAAATAATAAAAGATCACCTTTTTTAGAATAAAATAAAGACAAGATATAAGGTTTCACCTTTCTTATAATATATATTTTTTTTCATTTTCGAGATGGGGATTCTTATTTTTCCCATCACACACTTGTTAGAATAATAAATATAAAAAGTTTTTATATTTCTCTTTTTTTTTCTACTATAGAAGAAGAAATAGAAGATGTTTAGTCAAAATCAATAGGTTTAGATTGTTGAAATTAATTGATTAAGTTTAAATCTTGTAACTCTTAGAACTTTCTAAATCATTATTTTTTTGAATCATTATATATTTCTTCCTTGAAACCCAATTGATAAAAGCACCTTTTCAAATTTAGTGGTGGCTATTATATATGAATAATGTATAATTTTTAAGTGATCAAAAAACTCCTATATTTGTATAGAAAGATCAATCAAGATATATATCTTTATAATTATTATTCTAATTTAGATTTAGAAAGTGTTTTTTTGGAAGTATGAGTTATGATAGAAATCAAAACTTTATTTTGTATAATACGTCCCCCCTCCCCCATACCTAATTAGTTTGATAAATTCAAACACAAATTAACAACGAAAACTCCTAAGAATTAATACAAAGCTATGCAAATTATATAAACTTCTTTTAATTTAAATTGTTGGATGTTTGCTGAAATTCTGATCTGTAAAAATTATATTTATTTTTATTTTTATTTTATTTATTCAATTTATAAAAAATAGATTTTTAGATTTTTAAAATTATATTAAATAATTAACAAATGAAAATAAAATGATAAAGAACATTTTTTTTTTAGTTCTATCTTTGGATTGAAGTCACAACTATTTAGTTACAATAGTTCTATTTTAGGAAAAAACATAAACTACAAAAACTTCTTTTATTAAGTTACAAACTCTTAACTTAAAAAACTAAAAAAAAAAAAAGAGAATTAGAGTATTATTATAAAGGTTTAATGTTGGATTCGCACCTTCAAATCCTTTTTTAAACGAGTTTTTTTTCATCAAATCCTTCCTAAATTCCATTGAATTTGAATAGACTCTTTAAATCTCGACCATTGAATAAAAAAAGGTTATTATGATTTTGAACAAGCCGCTATGGTGAAATTGGTAGACACATTACTCTTAGGAAGCATTGCTAGATCATGTCGGTTCGAGTCCGAGTAGTGGCATAGCATCTTCTAAAAGAGATAGAATAAGTTCTATAATGAATTAAATTCTCAATTTTGATTACTTTTATGATTTTTTCAACCTTAGAGCATACATTAACTCATATATCTTTCTCAGTCGTTTCAATTGTAATTACAATTTTCTTTTTAACCTTATTAGTCGATGAAATGATAGAACTATATGATTCATCAGACAAGGGCATGATAGTTACCTATTTTTGTATAACAAGATTATTAGCCACTTGTTGGATTTATTCGGGCCATTTCCCATTAAGTAATTTATATAAATCATTAATCTTTCTTTCATGGAGTTTCTCTACTATTCATATGCTTTTCTATTTTAATAAAAAGCATAAAAATCATTTAAATGTAATAACTATGCCAAGTGCTATTTTTACCCAAGGTTTTGCTACTTCGTGTCTTTCAAAGAAAATGCCTCAATCCGTAATATTAGTACCTACTCTCCAATCCATAATAAAGAAAATGCCTCAATCTATAATATTCGTGTCTTTCAAATTTTTGGTAAAAGTAATAATTTCTTAAATGAGTCATTTTGTTTTGGTAAAATTCAATACACAAATGAAAGAGGCAATAATTTACTAAACACTTATTTTCTTTCTTCTCAAAATTATTACAGGTATCGATTGATTCAACACTTGGATCATTGGAGTTATCATATTATTAGTCTTGGGTTTATTTTTTTAACCATAGGCATTCTTTCAAGAGCAGTATGGGCTAATGAGGCATGGGGATCATATTGGAATTAGGACCCAAAAGAAACTTAGGCCTTTATTACTTGGACCATATTCGCGATTTATTTACACATTCGAAGAAATATCAATTTGGCAAGTATAAATTTTGGCTTCTATAAGCTTTCTTATAATTTGGATATGCTATTTTGGGGTCAATCTATTAAGACTAGGTTTACATAGTTATGGTTCATTTACATTAACATCTAATTGAATTGAAGAAAGGGGCTAACAAATTTAAAAGATGGGATATTGTCTATATATATATATAAGTAAGAAGATTGAGTGTAAGACGTCAGGAACCTTTTGAATCACTACACTACGTGATTAGCTTGCATCCATAGAACATTTAGCGTGACATAGATAATGAATAAATATGAGTTAATATCATTCTAATTGCCATTACAAAAGTAATTAGTATTTTTGGCATTAATAAATATTTTTAGCAGGTAATTATTCCGAAAAAATACTATCAATTCTGCAACAAAACCATCATGCTCGGTAATGTAAGGGAAACCATCAATAAGATACTGAACATTGTAAATATTTTTGGAATTGAGATAGCCATTCTGCCCATTTCATCAAGATAAACAAGACGTATTCTATCATAACTCATTCCTGCCAAGAAAAAAAGTGCAGCGCCAATAAATCCATGAGAGACTATTTGTAAAATGGCTCCATTGATTCCCAGATCGGTTGTAGAACCAATTCCTATAATTGTGAAACCCATATGAGATATGGAAGAATAGGCTATTCTTTTTTTTAAATTACATTGACCAAGAGATGTTGAAGCGGCATAAATTATTTGAATTATACCTATTACCAACAACCAGGGAGAAAATATAGAATGAGCATGGGGTAATAATTCCATATTGATTCAAACCACCCCATATGCTCCCATTTTTAATAAGATTCCGGTGAGAAGCATATAAATATTGTAATGTGCCTCTCCATGGGTGTCTGGTAGCCATGTATGTAAAAGGTATAATCGATGATTTGATGATAAAAGCAATAAGAAATCCAATACAAAATATTATTTCAAGTGCGACAGGATACGATTGATTTGTTAATATTTCAAAATTTAATGTTGGTTCATTGGAACCATATGAATCGATACCCAAAACTCCTATTATTAGAAAAACAAAACTTCCTACAGTGTACAAAATAAACTTTGTAGCTGAATACAGATGTTTCTTTCCTCTCCACATGAATAAAAGTAGATAGATTGGAATTAATTCTAACTCCTACATGATGAAAAAAAGTAAAAGGTCTCGAGAAGAAAATGATCCTATTTGACCGCTGTACATTGCTAACATCAAAAAATGGAAATATCATAGCATGCCCCTTGTATGTTTATTAATTCAAATTCATCATCCTTATATTTTTTTTCCTTTCCATTCACTCAATCTCTTTCGTTTCATCGATTTTGTCCGGATCCTCCCTTTCTTCTAGAAAAAGAGAAGGAAAAGGATCTTCTTCAGTGGATACCTCTTGGTTTTATTTAGTTCCCCCCCTTTCTTCCATTTCTGAGGTTTTTTTTAGTTTCCTAGTAAACATGGGTGATGGTATTTTGCCTAAATAAGAATACTAAAGATTCGAGCCATAGAATTTCTCAATTCTGACACAAGGTACTTATACTTATTAGATCGAATAAGTACATTAAACCTAATAGAATTATTTTGTTGTATCCACACTAATACCAATCTAACCCATTTCCTGAACAAAATATGACCAATTAACCAACCACAAAACTACTTGTTATAAATAACATCTTGTTGTTGCATCGAAACATATAAATGTTGACTAATCTGGCTAACATTGAACTTGGTAAAATGAAATGGTTGAATAATTGAAAAATGAGATTATTTAGGAATACACATTGAATATGAAGATTACGCATTAAATTTCTGGTAGTAGATCGATAATCAAAAAAGTGTTTGTGATTATTCTAGAAGAAATGAAACAAAAGATATGGTAGAGCTAGGACAGTTATTGTATTAGGTCTACCCAATGCTAAATGCAGAGGCGCATAACAGATCGATATGAACATCATGAGCTGTCCCGTAATAATAGCAGTTGTTGCTGATACCTTCTTCTTGGTTCCTTCTTATCCTTCTTCCATAACCCGAGCTCGGAGAAGGAAAAGATAAGAAGGTCCTATGGAGAATGTGGTTAGAAATCCATAATAGAGTCTGACCACAACGACCGAATTGATTATCTTCATGCATAAAGATACTAGATTACCTAGTATAAAAGATTTCAAAATCATCACAAACCTCCCTTTTTTTTCTTTTCTATTTCAATTTCGAGATTATTAAATGATGATTTTGAAATTTTTCATATATAAAAATAGAAAGAGATAGACTAGAAATGACATCTCTTATGTCAATGACACCAAAGGGATATTAAATGAATGGAATTGAGATATGGATGGAATATAATGAAATAGAGCCACTTTGAGGTTCCCCATGAAATGAGGCATGGAATGGAGCCATTACAAAGAAGTTTTGGGGGTTACGAAGGAAATTTCGAGTTCATATTGGTCATGGGTGGAGAACGAGAATTGAACTCTATGAGATCTAATCTCTCGTTGTTCCTCAATAGCTCAGTGGTAGAGCAATTGACTGTTAACTGACTGGTCCTAGGTTCGAATCCTACTTGGAGAAATTTGATTCATTCCGAATTAAAGAATACAGAATGTCAGAATGAAAGGGTTTGCTTTGACCGTTAAGAGTAGGTAACTTATTCCCTGTTTCTATTGCATTCTATCTCATCGTATCACATTCTGGTCTGCGATATTTGAGAATCACCGTCAATACCTCGGTGTAGGTCCGGGATAATCTTTTGTTCCATAGCCCTGGGGCTATTTACAACTAGCCAATTAAGAATTATTAGATGTGTTAGTACTGATAAGTGCATCAAAGATGCAGTCATCGATTCTCTCGAGAGGTCACAATTACCACGAGCAAGCATATTAATTTAATGACAAGGAATGTATTTTTGCTATGTTACTAATACTTGTACTTGCTCTGCTATTCCCTGTCTGAGGAACAATTACGGGACATGAAAAAACTATGCTGATTTGGGCCGAGAATGCTAATACTATATGGTAGAAAACCATTTTTGATAAATTTTAAATCTAAATAAAAAGTAAGGTGACTTCATTTCAACAAAAGACCCACGCCCAAGTTCCATAGCTTTGAGTTCGCTATCCTGATCATGATTTTCCTACCCCCAAAGGGAAAGGTCCTTCCTTTTTGGGTCGATTATGGGCGAGGAGGGATTCAAATCCTCGACATCATGGTTTGTAGCCACGTGCTCTAATCCTGAAGCTAGAAGCCCTACCCTATCTCCACTGGATCTGTTCCCAAGAGTCCCTAAAAAAAAGGAACCTTTCTTCTCCCCAGCCATTTCATTTCGGGTTAAAAAGATGTGAAAGTGTCTTTCTCTCTATAAGAACGGTGCATTCCGAGGTGTGAAGTGGGAGAAAAGGGATTTCATAATTGGGGTTTTGGTTTTAGATAAGATGACCTTTTCATTTTTCCTTCTTTTCTTTTTCATATTGAAAAAGTAATAAGAATAAGAGGTGTTAAGTTTTTTATCATCCTTGCGTCGAGCTATTTTTTCGTATGACATCCCTTACAGTATCGTCACTGCAGTAGAGTTTAGTTCATGATGGATTAGTGTTGTTCCTCCACATCTAGGACACTAGAATATTGAACCATGAACGAAGAAAGGCATGTGAGAAAAGCATGTTGGCTAATGATTGTAAGGCTCCAATTCTTGAATGGATGGGACACCAAAGGCCTCCGCCCTTCCATCCCTTGGATAGATAAAGAGGGAGGGTAGAGTTTTTGGTTTTCTCATGTTGTCAAAGAGTTGAACACTAGTTTTTTTGTGTCGTCAAAGAGTTGAAAAATGAAAATAGATGGCGAGTGCCTGATCGAATTAATCGGATCATGTAGGAACAAGGTTCAAGTCTATCAGTCTATTAGGATGCCTCAGCTGCATACATCATTGCACTTCTACTTAACACCTATTGTAATGATAAACGGTTTGTCTCACCGTGACATTCTCTTGAATTCTTAAAACTTTTATCACTCTCTCCCCATAGGGGTAGAGAACCCATTACTGTCTTGACTGTGCTACCGGAGGCTCTGGGAAGTCGAAATAAGAGAGCACTCATCTTGGGGTGGGCTTACTACTTAGATGCTTTTAGCAGTTATCCGCTTTGCACTTGGCTACCTAGCATTTACCGTGGGCACGATAATTGGTACACTAGAGGTGCGTTCTTCCCAATCCTCTCGTACTAAGAAGAGGTCCTCTTAATGCTCTAAAGCCCACACTGGATATGGACTAAACTATCTCACAACGTTCTAAACCCAGCTCACATACTGCTTTAATAGGCGAACAGCCAAACCCTTGGAACATACCATAGCCCCAGGTGGTGAAGAGCCGACATCGAGGTGCCAAACCTTCCCGTCAATGTGAGCTCTTAGGGAACATCAGCCTGTTATCCCTAGAGTAACTTTTATCCGTTGAGCGATGGCCCTTCTACTCGATATCGTAAAATCACTAAGGTCAACTTTCATCCTTGCTTGAGACAGGTGGGTCTTGCAGTCAGGCTCCTTTCTGCCTTTACACTCAAGGACCAATCTCTGTCTGACCCGAGGAAACCTTTGCACGCCTCCATTACCTTTTGGGAGGCCTACAGCCCATAGAAACTGTCTACTTGAGACTGTCCCTTGGCCCGCAGGTCTTGACACAAGGTCAAAATTCTAGCTCTTTCAGACTGCTATCTCACTGATGGCTCAGGCCCCCCCAAAAGGAGGCCTTCTTCACCTTCCACCTAAGCTGTGCAGGAAAAGCCCAAAGCTAATCCTAGGGAATAGTGAAGCTTCATAGGGTCTTTCTGTCTAGGTGTGGGTAATCCGCATCTTCACAAACATGTCTATTTCACCAAGCCTCTCTTCGAGATAATGCCTAGATTGTTATGCCTTTCGTGGAGGTCAAAACTTGCCTGAAAAAGAATTTCGCTACCTTAAAACTGTTATAGTTATGGTCGTCGTTCACCAAGGCTTCGATCGCCAGCTCCCCTATCTTCAGGTCACCAACTTCCTTGTACTTCCGACATTGGGCAAGCCTCAGCCCCCATACATGGTCTTACGACTTTGCAGAGACCTATGTTTTTGGTAAACAGTCACCCGAGCCTAGTCACTGTGACCCCCTTTGTGAGAAGGCACCACTTCTCCCAAAGTTACGAGGCTATTTTGCCGAGTTCCTTAGAGAGAGTTGTCTCGCGCCCCTAAGTATTCTTTACCTATCCACCTGTGTCGGTTTCGAGTATAGGTACCCTTTTGTTGAAGGTTGTTTGAGTTTTTCTTGGGAGTATAGCATGGGTTATTGTAGCACCATAGTGCCTAGTACTCGAACAATGGCCCGAGGCATTTTCTCTACCCCTTCTTACCCTGAAAAAGTAGGGGCACCTTGTGTCCTTGAACCGATAACCATCTTTCGGCTAACCTAGCCTCCTTTGTCCCTCGGGACCAACAAGAGGTAGTACAGGAATATTCACTTGTGATCCATCGACTATGCCTTTTGATCTAATCTTAGGCCCTGACTCATACTTCATGGACGAACCTTGCGGAGGAAACCTTGGGTTTTCGGGGCATTGGATTCTCACCAATGTTTGCGTTACTCAAGCTGAAATTCTCGCTTTTGCTTTGTCTACCCCTACTCGCATGGGTGCTTCCCTTTAAGGCGGAATGCTCCTTTACAGATGCATTTTTACATCCCACAGCTTCGGTAAATCGCTTAGCCCCATTCATCTTCGGCGCAAGAGCGCTCGATCAATGAGCTATTACACACTCTTTCAAGGGTGGTTGCTTCTAGGCAAACCTTCCAGCTATCTCTGCACCCCTACCTCCTTTATCACTGAGCGGTCATTTAGGGGCCCTAGCTGGTGATCCGGGTTGTTTCCCTCTCTATGATGAAGCTTATCCCCTATCATCTCACTAACCAACCTTGACCCCTATTATTTTGAGATCATATCTAGTATTTAGAGTTTATCTCGATTTGGTGTCGCTTTCAGGGCTCGAACCGAAATAGTGCTTTAACCCTAGATGTCCAGTTAACTACTGTGCCTCAACGCATTTTGAGGAAAACTAGCTAGCTCTGGGTTCGAGTGGCATTTCACCCCTAACCACAACTCATCCGCTGATTCTTCAACATCAGTCGGTTTGGAACTCCACTTAGTTTCACCCAATCTTCATCCTGGTCATAGATAGATCACCCAGGTTCGCGTCCATAAGCAATGACAATTGTCGCATGAAGACTCGCTTTCGCTACGACCTCGATAGGTTCCCTTAACCAAGCCACTGCCTATGAGTCGCCAGCTCATTCTTCAACAGGCACACGGTTAGAGCCTTGGGCTCCTCCCACTACTTGAGAACTTACAGTTTCATGTTATTTCACTCCCCGATGGGGATTCTTTTCACCCTTTCCTCAAGATACTATTGTGCTATCGGTCACCCAGAAGTATTTAGCCTTGCAAGGTGGTCCTTATTGATTCAAACGAGATTCCACATGCCCCATGCTACTCAGGTCAAAGCATAAGCTAATAATTCTTTCGGTTATTGGACTGTCGCCATCTAGGGTGTAGCACTCCACCGCTTTGCCTAGTAGCATGACTCTTTTATTGCTATCTCATAACCTCGTTTTCATGGTTTAGGCTGCTCCCATTTTGCTCACTGCTATTATGAGAATCACTTTTACTTTCTTTTCCTCTAGTTACTAAGATGTTTTAATTCGCCAAGTTGTCTCTTGCCTGCCCATGGATTCAGTAGTAGTTCAAAAGGTTGACTTATTTGAGAATCTCTGGATCAACTCTTATTTTCAACTCCCCGAAGCATTTCGTTGCTTACTATGCCCTTCCTCATCTCTGAGTGCCTAGGTATCCACCGTAAGCCTTTCCTCATTTGAACCTTGCCTTTAACTTTAAGCCTATGCCATCCTAAGGTGCTGTTAAATGGAAGGATCTTATCTTATCAATGTCCATGAATTCATAGATCGAACTGCTGAATCGAAAAAATTGGGTGCTACCATATAGCTTTGTATCGACTAAGTTCATGAGTTAGAGATAAGCAGACTCAAACCACTGACATTCGCCACTGGGTAAACCACCACTTATCAAGCCCCCGACTGATTCTACCATAAAGGCCAATGATAGACAATGACTCCCCCCTCCCCCCTCCCCCGAACACAGCTTACAACTTTCATCGTACTATGCTCTCCAAAGAGCAACTCTTC
>JAJFZO010000087.1:6115000-6267500 GCA_021397835.1 Moringa oleifera
CTTAACCCAACAACTTACAGTACAAGCTGACGATAACCATGCACCACCTTTGTCCGTGTTCCTAAAGGTGCCCCTCTCTTTCAAGAGGATTCCGGCATGTCAAGCCCTGGTAAGGTTCTTTGCTTTGCAACCCAATTAAACCATATGCTCCACCACTTATGCGGCCCCCGGTCAATTCCTTTGAGTTTCATTCTTGCGAATGTACTCCCCAGGCAGGATACTTAATGCGTTAGCTACAGCAATGCACAGGTCGATACGCACAGCGCCTAGTATCCATCATTTATAACTAGAACTATTGGGGTATCTAATCCTATTCGCTCCCCTAGCTCTCATCTCTCAGTGTTAATGTCGGCCCAACAGAGTGCTTTTGCTATTGGCATTCTTTTCAATCTTTACGCATTTCACCGCTCCACAGGAAATTCCCTCTGCCCCCACCGTATTCCAGCTTGGTAGTTTCCATCACCTGTCTAGGGGTTGAGCCCTGGGATTTGACGACGGACTTAAAAAGCCACCTACAAATGCTTTATGCCCAATCATTCCAGATAATGCTTGCATCCTCTGTATTACCATGGCTGCTGGCAAAAAGTTAGCCGATGCTTATTCCTCAGATATCGTCATTGCTTCTTCTCCGAGAAAAAAAGTTCATGACCCGTTGGCCTTCTACCTCATGCGGCATTGCTCCGTCAGGCTTTCATCCATTACGAAAAATTTCCTGCTGTTGCCTCCCGTAGGAGTTTAGGTCATGTCTCAGTCCTAGTGTGGCTGATCATCTTTTTGAACCAGCTACTAATAATCACCTTGGTAAGCTATTGCCTTACCAACTAGCCAATTAGATGTGAGCCCCTTCTTCGGTGAATTCCCCTTTTTTCTTCTCAACCTATAGGGTATTAGCAGCCATTTCCAACTATTGTTCCCCTCCTAAAGGCAGGTTCTTATGCGTTACTCACTCGTCCGCCACTGGAAACACCACTTCCCGTTTGACTTGCATGTGTTAAGCATGCCGCCAGCGTTCATCCTGAGCCAAGATCGAACTCTCCATGAGATTCATAGTTGCATTACTTATTGCTTCCTTGTTTGTAGACAAAGCTGATTCAGAATTGTCTTTCATTCCAAGGCATAACTTGTATCCATGTGCTTCATATTCGCCTAGAGTTTACTCCTAGAAATATAGGCATCCCTACCCCCTCACGTCAATCCCACGAGCCTCTTATCCATTCTTATTCGATCACGGCAAGGAAGTAAGTCAAAGGGTTTAGGGATAATTAGGCTCAAACTAATGACTTCCACCACGTCAAGGTGACACTTTACTACTGAGTTATATCCTTTCCCCCATCAAGAAATAGAACTAACTAATCCTAAGGCAAAGGGTCGAGAAACTTAAGGCCACTATTCTTGAACAACTTGGAGCTGGACTTTCCTTTCGCACAATTACGAATATGAAATGAAAATAATGGAAAAAATTGGATTCAATTGTCAACTGCTCTTAGTGGAAATAGGATTGACTACGGATTCGAGCCATAGCACATGGTTTCATAACATAAAACCATACGATTCTTTTGCTCTAAATCAAGCTGATTTTACATGAAGAAGATTTGGCTCAGCATGTTCTATTCGATACGGGTAAGAGAAGTGGTATTCTTTTCTTTAAAAATTAGAAAAATCATAACCAAGTCAAGATGATACGGATCAACCCCTTTTTCTTGTGCCAAAGATCTTCCCATTTTCGAAGGAATTGGAGTTACATCTCTTTTCCATTTCCATTCAAGAGTTCTTTGCCTTTAAGACCCCAAAAAATTGACAAATTCCTTTTCTTAGAAACACATATAAGATTCGTCACTACAAAAAAGATAATGGTAACCCCATGATTAACTATCATCAAGTTCATTTATGAATTTCATAGTAATAGAAATATATGTCCTATCGAAATAGAATTTGTAACTTGCTACCTTCTTACCTAATAGGCAAAGATTTACCTCTGCGGAAAAGATGATCCATTCGAATCAACATGAAAGCCCAACTACATTGCATTGCCAGAATCCATGTTGTATATTTGAAAGAGGTTGACCTCCTTGCTTCTATGTTACAATTCTCTTCCCACTGAGCATCCTTTCTTCCTGGTCCACAGAGACAAAATGTAGGACTAGTGCTAATAGTTAATCACGAAAGAAAGGACTCACAAATACAAGCACGGTTTGGGGAAGGATTTTGTTACCTTTACCTATACCTATTTTGTTTCATTTTAACAAATAAATTATCTACTCCATCTAACAAGTTTTGGGTTCAAATGCTGGGCAACCCATTACTTCTTATATTTTTGCATCTAGGATCCGATTTGTATCATTACCATTGGTAATAATAGAAACTGAGGCATTATGGCAAAGAAAAGTTTGATTCTTAAGGAGAAGAAAAAGCAAAAATTGGAACAAAAATATCATTTCATTTGTCAATCCTTAAAAAATGAAATAAGAAAAGTTTGATCATTGAGTGATAAATGGAAAATTCATGGAAAGTAACAATCTTCACCACGGAATAGTGCACCTACATGTCTCCATCAACGTTGCTTTTCGATCGAAAGACCAAGAGCTAACTATCGAGACTTTGGTCTATCAGGACACATACTTCGTGAAATGGTTCATGCATGTTTGTTGCCAGGAGCAATAAGATCAAGCTAGTAAGGATTAAAATATCCTTTCATTTTTTTTATTTTTTTCTATGATCATTGATAATAGAGGGGCCCCTTTACCATTCTGTATAAATAAACTATTCTATTTTATATAGATATGGAACAAGGGCATATTCAATTCTTCTTTATCCATTAGTTTAGTCCCAGTTTCTGTTTTCTTTTCATTGCGAGGTGCAGGGTAGAGCAGTTTGGTAGCTTGCAAGGCTCATAACCTTGAGGTCATGGGTTCAAATCTCGTCTCCGTAACATTTTTTGGACAAAAAATTGGGCTTGACTCTGTTAACTAGTCATTAATTAACACTTTTCTTTTGAGGTGGGAGGACAGAACCACTATACTATCATGGTCAACTATAACGAATCTTTTATCTTCTTAAATACATTACAATACTTTACCCTGGGGCGAATAACGGGAATCGAACTCGCGTCTTCTCCTTGGCAAAGAGAAATTTTACCATTCGACTATATCCGCATTTTTTTTTTGTTCTTGATACGAAATTTATGGATAATATTTGTTCAAAACTAGACCAGATACTCTCTTTAGGGTGATTTCATTAAATTCCACCACCAAACCAATTTCCAATAATATACCAAGTAAATAGAAATTTGTATATTACTATATTATTAATATTAATATAAATTAGTATATTATTATACTATAATTTTATTATATTAAAAAAATAAATTATTATTATTATTTATTATTTCATTCAAGTTCCAAAAGTTTGACCCCTCCCACGAATTTTTTCGTGTTGTGAGACACATTCAAATTCAATACAAATGCAAGGAATTCTCACTATTTCTTAGATTCATGGACCCAATTCAATTCAGTGGGATCTTTCATTTAACTTTTTTTTCCACCAAGAACATTTTATAAAACTCTTAGACCCTCAAATTTAGAGTATCCTAGTTTCACGCAATTCATAAGGTTCAACAAGCAATCGATATTTCACGATCAAGGGTGTAGTGCTATTTGTAGTAACGGTCCTTATATATCGTATTAACAATCAAAATATGGTCGAAAGAAAAAATCTCTATTTGACAAGGCTTCTTCTAATACCTATGAATTCCATTAGACCCAGAAATGATACATTGGAAGAATCTTTTGGGTCTTCCAATATCAATAGGTTAATTGTTTCGCTCTTGTATCTTCCAAAAGGAAAAATTTCTTGGATCCGAAAGAAAGTACTTTGGTTCTTCCAATAACTAAAAAGTGTATCATGCCTAAATATAACTAGAGTTCGCGAATTCGAAACACTTCTTTTTACACTATTTCGAAAACCCAAGGACACAATCATATGGATATGTAAAATATAGGATTTCCAATCCTAGCAGGAAAAGGAGGGAAACGGATACTCAATTTAAAGTGGGCAAACAGAATTCTATACTCGATTTCATAGATACATATAGAATTCTATGGAAAGCCATATTTGATGAAAGTCATATGTACGGTTTGGAGTGAAATCTTTCATATCTTTCGAGATCCACCCTACAATATGGAGTCAAAAAGCCAAACTTTTTTGATTGGATGATTTAATCTTGATGAGTTGTAAAATAAAAAAGACCTTTCTTATTAATTTTATCAATTATTTTATAATTATTAACTCCAATCTTAATATTTTTAATACTCTTAGTATCGATTTTGCCCCAGGACTCAATATCGACCTTTTTTCTAAGGCAAAAGTTGAGAATTCTCCAATCCAAATATTTTCTAGCAGGAATTTTCTCTCTATGTGTAATAGAATCTTCTCCTACATAATTAAAGACTAAAAAATTATGGATAGGGATACCTACTAGCATATCAAAAAATTTGCCTTTATCTATGTCGTAATTATGAAACATTTTTTCTTTAGAATTAATAGATTTATATGATAAAAAATCATATCTATAGTTTTTTTTTTAAATTATATTTGTGGTTCAGTAATGGGTCCACTTCAAAAAAATTTTGTCTTTCGTAATGAATTAATTTGTCTTTTTCATATGACTTCCATTTGTTTAAATCTGTATTTTGAGCTATATAGTGTTGGTTGATTCTATTTCGCCATTTTTTTGGTACTACTCTAGGCCATCTAATATGAGGTAAATCATATTAATAATGACTTCTTAACCAGTTTTTTCATTGATTTCTTTCGTAATTCAGAAAGGTTTTAAGTCTTAATTCGTAATGAAATATTCCTTGTTCTTTAAAAAAAATCTTTTATTTCATTCTTGAGAAAAAAAAGTATTTCGTGATATCGAAAGACAGACCTTAACTTATCTAAGTTAATAATTTGGATTTGTGATAATTTGTAAAATACATATGCTTATGAGTAGAAGGATTAGTCACAACAAATTTTTGAATTCTTATTTTTAATATTAGAAAGTGAATTTTTTATAGTCAAAATAAAGTGAATGGAATTTTTATTTGTTTTATTAATTTTTTTCTTGATTTCCTTCGTTATTGTAAATATATTTCTCAATAATTTTTTTGTTGATTCAAGAAAAACTTGTGTATTGATCCTTGGAATATTAATGATACATAGAAAAATATCTATATATATATATATCCGTTTAATGAAAAATTTTATAAAATAATATGATTTCTGGATTAATTAAAGATTTCTTTTTTTTAACATCCGCCAAATATTTTTTGATGATTTTAATATTTTAGTATGATAATTTGTTTTGTTAGAACTAATATTTATTTCTTGAGTCTTTTTCTTCTCTTTTGTAATTTCTTGTATTTAATTTCTGATTGTCCTTGTTCTATCAATCAAATCTTTGATTTTATTTTTTGCCAGTGAATAATTTTTTCATTTTATAAATTGAATTTGAACGGATGATTTTTGAATCATCTGATTACTAATTATTGAATCTTTTTTCATTTCATTCAATTCATAAATTTCTCTTGACAATCCAAATAATGGAATTGAGTTTATTTTAAAAAATTCTTTTATTATTCCTTTTAGAAATAGAAGGTTTTTAATAACCCATTTTTTTGTTTTTCGAGTAATCTTTTATTCACCAAATTGCCCGAGGCCTACACTTTTTTGAATTCAATCATAGATGTTATGCCAGTAATACCTGTTCTTTTTTTCTCTTAGCCTTTGTTTGGCAAGCTATTGTAAGTTTTCGATAAGATCCTTAATACTGTCTTAGAAAAATTCATGATTTATTTGAGAAAAAAAATTTTAACAATTGAGAAGATTAAATAAGTCTTACAGTGTGTGAACGAACCCCAAATTCTAACATAGAAATTTTTGGGTAGACGTGATAAATCTAGATCATCCCATTTCCTCATTTTGAACGCCTTTTTTCGCTGAAAAAACCTATTAGAATCCACTACAACACAACACCTAATTGATGGTATGAAAAAAATTTTGTAATAGGAAAGATTTAACACTTATCTTCTTGCAAATGAATTCTCAAAATATCAAATCTTTTCTATTTGATTTAATTTATAAAAATTATCGAAATTGCTTCATTTCTTGGTGTCAAATAAGTAAGATATATGGTATAAAAATAGAGAATCTATTCTCTTTTTTCCCCAAATAAAGATAAGATCTTGGAGATTGTGTAATGCTTACTCTCAAACTTTTTGTTTACACCGTAGTGATATTTTTTGTTTCTCTCTTCATCTTCGGATTCCTATCTAATGATCCAGGACATAATCCCGGATGTGAAGAATAAAAAAATAAAGGTTTTTTTTTGCTTGATTTTTTTAAATGTTATAATATTATTAGAATTTTATCTATTCCAATTCCACATCACTAAAAAAGAAACGGCAAGAGAGGGATTCGAACCCTTGGTAGGAATAACTAGTACAACGATTAGCAATCTGATGCTTTAGTCCACTCAGCCATCTCTCCTAATTGAAAAAGGATAATTACTATCTTACATTACACAAAAAGTAATGCTTAAAAAAAAAGCCCTTCTTTACTTTTTTGATACTTTAATTTTTTTTTTTTGTGTAGATTATTAATTATATACAATACAACTTTTATTTATATATATGTATATATAACTCTTATCAGAAATTCCATTTAGATAAAGAAAAGGCTTGAAAGAGATATTTCAAATAAAAATATAAAAAAATATATCTCTTTGATTTTGTCTCATCAAAAAGGGTCTTTTTTATTTTCACAGCCGGGCTTGGTCAATACCCAACTGGGCCTATTTTTTTATACAACGAATCAAATTATACCACTGAATCATAGCTAAAATGATTCATTTTTTTTATTTAAAATAAAAAAAAATGTGTTTCTGATAAAGAATCAAAGTGTCATTTATTTTTTTTATTTTAATTATTTTATTTACATTTATTAAAATAAAAGAAAATCTTAATTATAAAATATTAATAATATAAATTTTTTTGTTTTAAAATTTTATATTATTTTATTTATTTTAGAATAAATTATTTTATAATAAATTTAATTATATTTTTTTCTAAAAAATATCTTTAAATATAAAAAAATATCTTTAAATATATTAAAATAAGAGAAATATGAATTCTTGCCAATACATTTTTATCTTATGACCTAAACCCTTTTGCTGAGCCCTCTCTATTAAAATTCTTCCAACAAAAGAAAAAAAAAAGACCTTATTTTATTTAGTTATTAAACTAAATAACTCAAATGAGCCATCTTTTACTAATTTCATTAGGTCTCTTGACAAAACTCGTTAATGCTGTAATTTTCAGGATTTTTTTTATTCTATTTTATTTTGATTACGTCCAACTACCTTGTTCGACAAAAGGTCTTTTTATATACAATAATTGCATTGTAGTGGTATAGTTTAGTGGTAAAAGTGTGATTCATTTTATTAACCCCCTTAATAGTTAAGGGGTCCTTTGATTTGGTTCATCTTACGATTAAAAATTTTTATTATTTTGAAAGGATTTAATCCTTTACCTTTCAATGAAAAATTCGAGGAAAAGTATACATTCTCGTGATTTGTATCCAAGAGTTAATTATAAATTGAAAAATTAATTGGATTATGATATTACAAAACATAATTTTTGAATTGGATCACTATTTCTAATTGAATAAGTATGAGAAAAGGATCCATGGATAAAGATAGAAAAATTTATTTCTAATCGTAACTAAATCTTCAATTCAATTTTTGTTTTGTATAGAAAAAATTTAAGCAAAATAGCTAATAAACGATAACATTGGTTTACTTAAGACATCGACATATTGTTTTAGCTCGGTGAAAACAAAATATATTTCCTAAGGATTCTATTAAATATAAATAGAGAATGAAGTAACAAAAAAAATTGTTACAATCTCCTTCTTCTAGAGGGATCATCTATAAAGCAAATTGTTCTGAATTGAATGCATTTAGACAGAAAAGTTAACGTAGATGTTATGGGCTCGCATTTTTATTTCGTTCCCATCTTTTTACATCTTGGAATTTATGCATCTTCCATAAAGGATCCGAATGAAACCAAAGTTTCATGTTCTGTTTTGAATTAGAGACATTAATAATGATGAATCGACGTTGACTATAACCCTTAGCCTTCCAATCTAACATTTGAGTTTGATTCCTGTTACCCGCTTTAGATTCCCCATTCTATATTATAGAGATAATATCTATTTGAATATGTATTAATTCACTTCATTGAAGTGAATTAATACATAATTCCTAAAATTGTCTCACATATTCTTTATTTTTTCCAAACAAAAGATAGTAAAGTAAAAAAAATACGAAAAAAATCAAAATGAAAAGCAACCATTGTCTAATGGATAGGACAAAGGTCTTCTAAACCTTTCGTATAGGTTCAAATCCTATTGGACGCAATTTATTTCCATATATATTTCTATGTTAAGAAAGAAATAATGAATGATTTGAATAAGAGATGCTTACTTATGTTATATATATTACATACTTATTTAATACTTAGAAACTTAGATTATTATTAAATGAAAATAAAATTAATTAAATTAAAGAATAAAGATTAAGAATGATTAATTTCTTTTATTTATTTATAATTGTTCCTGAGGTAGAAAACGTTCTATTTGTTCTTGAATAGCTTCTTTCAAAACGGCTTCTGCTTCCTCAGTGAATGTCTTGGTAGAGGATATGATTTCTTAGAACTGAGGTTTATTCGTTTTTAAGTAAGTACATAACTCAACGAGAAATTTCTTTACCTGTCCAAGTTCTAATGAATCAAGATGACCATTTGTTCTGATATAAATGGTCATTATCTGTTCTTTCACAGTGAGAGGGGCTGATTGGGAATGTTTGAGTAACTCATGTAATCATTGACCTCTTGCCAATTGATTCTGAGTAGCTTTATCGAGATCAGAAGCAAATTGTGCAAAGGTTTCTAATTCGGTGAATTGAGCCAATTCCAATTTTAATTTGCTAGTTACTTGTTTCATAGCTTTAATTTGAGCTGCAGATCCAACTCTAGAGATAGAAATACGTACATTAATAGCAAGTCTGATTCCAGCATTGAATAGATCAACGGATAAGAATATTTGTCCATCTGTAATAGAAATTACATTACTAGGAATATAAGCCGAAACGTCTCCTAACCGGGTCTTCACTATTGGTAAAGCAGTCATACTTCCTTCACCTAATTAGGAGCTTCATTTAACAGCTCTTTCTAAAAGATGTGAATGCACATAAAAAACATCTCCTCGGTAAGCTTCACAACCAGGTGGTCTTCGTAATAAAAGAGATATTTGGCGATAAGCCTGTGCTTGTTTGGAAGGATCATCATAAATGATTAAAGTGTGTCGTTCACGGTATATAAAATATTCAGCCAAAACAACTCTTGTATAAGGCACAAGATATTGTAATGTAGCTGGAGAATTCGCCATTTTAGCTACCCCAATAGTGTATTCCATCCCTCTTTTTCTTGGAAAGTGGTCATTACCTGAGCCACATAAGATGCTTTTTGACCAATAGCTACATAAACACATATTACATTTTGCCCTTATTGATTGAGAATTATATATGTGTCTACTGTTGTTTGATCGGTCTGTCTATCCCCAATAATTAATTCTCGTTTCCTACGTCCTATAGGGATCATTGAATCAATAGGAATAAGTCTTGTTTGAAAAGGCTCATATAAAAAATGTCTCGAAATAATACTTGGAGTGGGAGATTCAATTAATCGAGATTCAGAAGCAGAAATCTCACGTCGACCATCAATAGGTTTAGCCAGGGCATTTATAACACAACCCAAATAAGCCTCACTCACGAGTATCTGAGTAATTTTTCCTGTTGCTTTGACTGAACTTCCCTCTTTTATCATTAAACCGTCACCCATTAATATAACACCAACATTATTCGATTCTAAATTCAGGGCAATGCCTATCGTACCCTCTTCAAATTCTACTAATTCACCTACCATTACTTCATTAAGACCATAAATACGAACGGTGCTGTCGCCTACTTGAAGTATGATACCGGTATTTACAATCTTTACTTCTCTATTATATTGCTCAATATGTTCATGGATAATATTACTAATTTCGTGGGCTCTAATGGTTACCATGAGTATTTCCTAATTCTTTTTTTGAAGCAAAAATAATAATAATAATAATGCCTATAATAAAAGTAAAGGACTAATCAGTTATTTCTTTCATCGCCCCAAACATACCAATATTTAGCATTAATGGTACGTAAATGTAACTCCTTACTCAAACAACTATTCAGAGTTCCTATAGCTCCTTGTAAAGCTTGTTGGAAAACCCCTTGTCGGACTTGATTAATCGCTCTTTGTTGTTCAAAAAAAATGGTTTCATTTTTGTAATTTTCTAATTGTTCCAAAGTCTTATAAGTTGAATTAATCAAATTCGATTTTTCTCGTTCTATCTCAGAGTATCCATTCACTCGAAACTGATCCGCCTCCATTTCTACTTTGCGTAAGCGAGCCCGGGCTTTTTCTAACTGTTCAATGGCCCCCCCGCGTAGCTCTTCTGAATTTCGAATAGTATTCAAGATCCTCTGTTTTCGATTATCTAATAAATCACTTAATGAAAGTGGATTATCTTTACATTCATTTCAAAAAATTCCATGATCCCTTCCCGAACCAAACATGAATCTTTCGATTCATTTGGCTCTCACGCTCAATTACTTCAATCACTTATACTTATGGGGGGTTAATTCACATATCTTTTTTTTAATGTAATGAGCCTATCCTCTCCCTCTCTTCTCTATTCATATTCAAAAAAAAATATCGAGGATGATCACTAATCCAAGACCGGAATATTCGGAGGATTCTTCTGACCAACCAAAAATATATAATTGTCAGCAAAGTTGTTTCTTTTTTTTTTTTTTTCAAATCCAAAGAATTCTTCTTACTTTAGACATAGGTCATTAATTCAGCATTAGAAAAAAAGGGTTTGAAATACCAATTTTTCCATTTCTAATAAAAATAAAAGGCTCAAATCATTTTATCGACATTAGTGTTTTATATCGAAAAAAATTCTAACTATTCATTTTAAAAATATTTCTATTTTAACTATAGTAATAGAAAGAGTACCATGCTCCATCTGGACTTCAAAGGGTTTAGCTTTAACCATGTTAATGATCCCAATTTTTTGGTTCATAGAAATTCAAAGTAAAGTAGATCTACCAATAAATCACGAAATGCTATGGTTCTTAAATATCATTTAAAAATTTATTCAGAAGTAATTCGCAGGATCATGCATCTCCTAGTTCTAAAGTGTAACTGGGTGGATCTAGCCTATTCTTGAAATAAACAACTCGCACACACTCCCTTTCCAAAAAAAGATCAATACACTAAGCACTACACTTAGATTTATTGGATTTGTTGCTAAAATATCGGTATTAAACCCGAAACTCCCAGCAGATGGCCAGTGACCCAAGGAAAGGAAAGAATCGATTATATTTTTCATATAATCTCCTCCAAAAAAGAACAGAGCTTTTTTTTTTTGTATTGTATCGCTTATTTTTTTATTTATATTTTATATATTTTATATTTTATAATTTTTATTTAATAATTTATTTAATTATTAAATATAAAATAAATAATTAAATTCAATTTACCTATTTCTAGTACCCATTTCCAAATAGAATAAAAAATCTATTGTATTTAGAAATGTATTTTCTTTATTGAAAATTATCAATAATGATAATACTTATTAGAATTTAGTTAGAATTTGGGACCAAGTCTCATGTAAATTTCAAAACACCTCTTTTTTGTTTTGCAACACTCCTTAAAAAAAGGTTTCCCTTGGACTAAGAATACGAAGGGGAAGGAAGAAAGCGAGTCAGCGTGCTGATTCCTCATCCTCAAATTAGTCCTTCCCATAGATTATTGTCCCAACGAATAAATAATTGTAAGAGTGAAATCTTGATATAATTGGAAAAAGCAAGGAGCAGGTCTCCATCCATAAAATAAGAAAAAAATACGTGATTTTTTAGATTTATATGATTAAACAAAAGGATTCGTAAATAAAAGCACTAATGCTACAACCAGTCCATAAATTGTTAAAGCTTCCATAAAAGCTAGACTTAGCAATAAAGTACCTTGTATTTTTCCTTCTGCCTTAGGTTGTCTCGCGATACCTTCGACAGCTTGGCTCGCAGCAGTACATTGACCAACTCCAGGTCCAACAGAAGCAAGTTCGACTGCTGGGTAAATCTTAGTGATGGAATAATGAAGTCATAATTCATTGGATTATTGTATCATTAACCATTTCTTTATTTTGGTGTGAGGAACTTATCGCAAAAGAGCCGTTTTCAAGTAGTGTTCAATTGGTTACATATTAATCAATATTTGATTGATTGGCATGAGGTTTTCGTTTTATGCTCTTATTAGAACTATTCCGTATACATCTGCTATTGGGCATTCTAAAGAAACTTCAGTTAAGTTATGCTATAGAAAAAAATTCTTGAGTTTTTTTCCTCCTGCTGCGAAAGCATTTAGTCTTCAGTTTATTTCAAAATACTTCAATTGGTACACGCAATAAATAGGCCAATTCGGCAGCTTTTTGATCAATTTCTCACGTAGTCAAATTCTCATCAGTACAAGTTAAAGGAATAGGCCCCTAGCCTTTGATTTCCATATAAAGGACACGACTAGCATAAATACCCTATTTGACTTCTATTCTGATGGACTGAATATCTTTCATAAGGAATCGTAAAAAGATGCGATGATCTTTTCTAGGAAATCCCCAATGAAAAATACATAATATTCCTTCTTTTCTATCGAATCGATCATAACCACTACCTACATTCCACAAAATGGTGCACCACAAAGAGGAACTAATAAAGAGACCTGCGATCCCATAGAAAGACATCACAATCCCTTGCGAAAAAAAATTGTTTATTAAGACGAAAATAAAAATATCAAATTCTTACCAAGATAACTGGAAGTTCCAACCAATAAGAATCCTAATGAACCTAAAAAAAAGGTAAAAGCCCAACAGAAATTACTTGTTTTTTGAGACCCCACTATAAATTCTATCCATATAGATTATGATCGCCTACTCATACATATTAAATCTAGTTGCATTTTATTGGAATTGAGAGAATAACTAAAATTTTACTTTTTTTTTATTTCCGAAGTAACTCTCATCAACTAGCACTATTTTGATGTGAACCTTGAGGAGTAATTCATAGAATTAGTTAGATCTAAAATAATAAATAACATCCTCTTCGTATGGTCCCCTATAAATATATAGATACATATAGATACATTGACTTTAATTTCATACATCCGCCCGATCGCGATCTATTTTTGAAAATAGCTATAATTCATTTACCCATATATCATGTTTACGCATGCATAAGTTTTTATCATTTAGATTTGGAGGAATCTACATGTTATACAATATTCTATTAAATATATATCTGTGTTATCTAAGCCTTGAAAATGAAAAAAAAAAAAAAGATGAGATTTGGTCTCATCAGATCTAAAAAATCTTATTTTTTTTTAACATGAAAAGATAAAGAAGCTATTGCAATTGCCGAAAATACTAGGCCTACTAAAGGCACAAAAATGGAGGGCAAGTTATTGAAAGTTATCATAGAATGGATACCTCAATTTAATATTTGTACCTGTTATTGTTATATTCTTAATTTGAAAGATATCTTATAATAATTCGAATTTCTATATTATATAATTACACAGTTTGTATATTATATAATTATACTAAGTATATCTAAGTGAATATATATCTAATAGGTGCAAGAAATGTAGAACTAAATAAATGGACTTATTCATCTTTCAAAATGAAATATAGGTATGATAATCCACTTTTTTGATTATCTATTATTATTATTATTATTCTATTGTTCTTTTTTGTCTTCTAATTTTAATTAATAAAGAAAGAATAAAATTTATTCCATTAAAAATTCTTGAAAGATTTATTAGAATCTCATCCAACAATAGGGATTTTTAGTAAAAATGGAATTGTAAAAAAAAAGATGTAAGAACATATATTTTTTATATTTGAATTATATACATAAGAGAGGAAGATGAAATTAGTTTTTTTTTGGCTCGCCTAATTCTAATTTCACGAAAGGAAGAATTCGCTTTTTATCTTATTGATAGAGGTTTACTGATTAGTAAGCAGTAAAATCTATAAAAAAAATAATAATAATTATCCGCCTGATTCTTTCTACAATTCAACCTTAGGTCACCAAAGAAAAATCCATTCTTTAGGGTTTTACTTTGATTCTGATAAACTAACTACATTGTTCTATTTGATTAAATTTTTATTCAAAGGAAAAAAAAAACGTGAAGCTGAAATAACTCACTCAGAGCACCTTTTAAAGGATTATATGGTACAATTGAATCGAATAAGCCCTTATGGAATAAATATTCAGTCGCTTGTGAACCTTCAGGCACTGTCTTATTTAATGTTTGTTCAATTACTCTTTTACCCACAAATGCAATATAAGCATTGGGTTCGACAATAATGATATCCCCCAACATACTGAAGCTAGCTGTCACCCCACCGGTAGTAGGAGATGTAAGAATTGATACATAGAACAACTTTTTATTTGATTGATAATCATATAAAGCGGAAGATATTTTAGCCATTTGCATCAAACTCAAACTTCCTTCTTGCATTCATGCTCTTCCAGAAGCACACATTAGAATAAGGGGTAAAATTTTATTGGTGGCATACCCGATCAAACGGGTGATTTTCTTGCCTACTACGGATCCCATACTACCCCCCATAAACTGAAAATCCATAACCTCAAGTGCTATAGGAATACTGTTTAGTTGACTTGTACTTGTTTGAACAACCTTAGTTAATCCTGTCTTTCTTTGATAAGAATAAATATGATCTTTATAAGGTTCCTCTTCCGAATGAAATTCAATGGGATCTAGAAAGATCATGTCTTGATCCATAGGATCCCAAGTACCCAGATCAACTGAAAGTTTGATTTTATCTGAACTACTCATTTTCAAATAATATCCACATTGTTCACAAATATTCAATTTTGACTTCAAAAATTTCTTATAATTTAATTTATAATAATTTTCGCATTGAACCCACAAATGCTTGTATTTTTGAGTTATATTGAGACCATTAGAACTTTCTTTTATTGTTAAATCACTACCATTGGTGTTAGTTCTTATATTGGAATTTTGACTTTCACTACTCTTTCCACTTTTATCACAAATGTAATTATAAATGTAATTATCATTGTAATTGTCATTGCCACTAAAAATGTAACTATCGATACAGATTTGAGAATGAAGATAAGAGTCAATGCAACTATTAATGTGATTATTCCAATTATATTTAGTATCGTACATGTAAGGATCATAGTGGGGATCGTCACTTTTAGATCTATTATTCATATAACTATAATTACGGTAACTATAAAAAAACTTTCTAGTTACTCAAAAAAGAATGATCATTGTCAATTTCAAAATTTTGATTTTCAATATCAATATATATAAAGTAACTATCCCTAACAAAAAAGGTGTTATCCGAGATGAAATTTCGAATGTCCTTGGCGCCAACTAAATGATCAACATTACTGTAATCACTAGAACTCTCACCCCAACCATGAATGTTTTTATCCGTATCATTTATAACTGGGTCTTCACTTATACTAGTATTTGCAATAGGACCAAGACTATCCATTGATTTACTTAGCCCACATCTGTATTCCAATTGCCCCTTAGATAACATCGAATTGAACCATGATTTTTCCATAGTTTTTGGTCTCTATTTACATGAAAATACAATAGATGAATAGTCATTCGACGAAAAATCATTTGAATAGTTCATTTTCATTTCCTATCAGAATAAGTATATAGATGCAATTGCTAGGATTATTAACTAATAATCATCAATGAATAATCAGTGAATATTGAAAGAAAGGATTCTCCTTTGTGAGAATCCGAAATATCACCTCACTATATATGAATATGATGGAATCCTTTTTTCAATTAAAAATTGTAATTATAAATAAAAATAGTGGGTTCCCCAAGTTATGTAAAATTCTCATTGAAACAAGAGATATTTGTTCTCTTCTATGAATATGAAGATATGAAGAATCCTTTTTTTGTAAAATCTCGTATACTAATATAAAAAAATCTAATAAGTTTTTATTCGAACATGGAATGAAAAGGACAACATATAGGATGGGTAGAAGAAGTTGCGATACTTGGCTCGATCCATGAGCTGAAACTCTAGAATATAAAAGAATACACCAATCCTAAGATTAATTGTGGACCCAACACAACAATAACAATAGAAAATTTAAGTTATGTTTAATCTTATATTTTTGTATTTAAGAGCTTGTATATCTAGATAAGTATGTATCTATCCAAACTATATACAATAGGGTAGGGTCGGCTCAATCCTTTAGTAAAAGATTGGGTCGAGTTTAATTGAAATTCAACTAATAAATACTAAAACAAGCGGTAATTAGTGGATTACAAAGTATCCACAACTGAGAATTTAAATTTAATCTCCTTCCATACTTCATAAGCAGTAGCTAGTTCAGGACTCCATTTGCTAGCCTTACGTATAATTTCATTACCCTTGCAAGCAAGGTCACGTCCCTCGTTACGAGCTTGTACACATGCTTTTAGAGCTAGTTGATTAGCTACGGCACCCGCTGCATTTCCCCAAGGGTGTCCTAAAGTTCCTCCACCAAATTGTAGTATGGAATCATCTATAAAGATCTCGATCAAAGTAGGCATATACCAAACGTGAATACCCCTCGAAGCCATGGGCAGAACACCTGGTAGAAAGATCCAATCTTGAGTGAAAAAAATACCGCAACTTCGATCTTTTTCAACAAAATCATCACGTAATAAGTCAACAAAGCCCAAAGTAATTTCTCTTTCTCTTTCAAGTTTACCTACTATTGTACCAGCGTGAATATGATCTCCACCAGACAAACTTAAGGCTTTAGCTAGTACACGAAAGTGCATACCATGATTCTTCTGTTTATCAATAACTACATGCATTGCGCGATAGATGTGAAGAAGTAGACCACTATCTCAGCAATAATGAGCCAAGCTGGTATTTGCGGTGAATCCCCTTATTAAGTAGTCATGCATTATGATAAGAACTCCCAATTCTCTAGTAAATACAACCCTTTTGATCATTTCTTCGCATGTACCTGTAGTAGCATTCAAATAACGCCCTTTGATTTCACCTATTTCAGCCTGTGCTTTATAAATAGCTTCGGCACAAAATAAGAAACGATCTCTCCACCTCATAAATGGTTGGGAGTTCACATTCTCATCATCTTTAGTAAAATCAAGTCCACCGCGTAGACATTCATAAAACCACTTTAGCTTATTTATTAGCTGATAAACCCAACTTAGGTTTAATAGTACATCCTAATAAGGGACGGCCATACTTGTTCAATTTATCTCTTTCAACTTGGATACCATAAGGTGGTCCCTGGAAAGTTTTAGAATAAGCAGGAGGGATTCGCAGATCCTCTAGACGTAGAGCGTGTAGGGCTTTCAACCCAAATACATTACCCATAATAGAAGTAAACATGTTAGTAACAAAACCTTCTTCAAAAAGGTCTAAGGGTTAAGTTACATAAGAAATAAATTAATTTTCTTCTCTAATAATGGGCTCGATGTGGTAGCATCATCCTTTGTAATAACTAAGGCTGGTAAGCCCATCAGTCCACACAGTTGTCCATGTACCAGTAGAAGATTCAGCAGTTATCGCAGCCCCTGCTTCCTCAGGTGGAACTCTGAGTTGAAGAGTAACTCGAAATGTTGCCAAGATATCAGTATCTTTGGTTTCATAGTCAGGAGTATAATAATTCAATTTATAATCTTTAACATCAGCTTTGAATCCAACACTTGCTTTAGTCTCTGTTTGTAGTGACATAAGTCCCTCCCTAAAACTCATGAATTACGAATTCTCGCAACGAAACAACAAGGTCTACTCGACATAAATTAGGAGTTAATTTAATGAAACCTTTTCACAGGAATCTTTCACAAAATTATCAACTAATCAGAATGGTTCCTTATTAGACCATGATATTTGATTCGCCAAACACATCATTATTGTCTATTCTTTCATATGTATAACGCAACCCAATACTTATTTTTCAAGTTTCTAATCCTTTATTTTTTTTAAAATCAAAATATCTACATAATAAAAAACTCACTCTTGACAGTAATATATGTTGTATGTGTAAATCCTAGATATGAAAATATGCGGAATTTGTCCATGAAAATGAAAAAAAAAAGGCATAGATATAAAGATAAAAGGATAGGTTGGGCGCATAAATTGATATGCTAAAATACGAAATGAAATAAAAGCTAATGAGATAGAAATAATGAATCATAAATAAAGTTCAAGTTCAAATTCCATAGATAATATGGACGGTCTGGTCTTGTTTACAATGATAAACAAATGAAAGACTTTCTTTAAGATTTTTATTCATCCACTTGATATTTTGAAAATAGTTTGGTTGTACTTGAAAATTACTTCATTGAAATTGAATAAGTAAACAAATGAATTGCACATTCGGTTGGATGGTACCCCTGGAATCGAGTGCTAACTCCTATTTCTTATTGAATTCACCGATCAACTTGCTATCAAAGATTCTTTTTGCATTCAAAAAATTTTGCAACAAATTTTGACATATTATTATTTTATTATATTATGAGAATAAATCCTACTACTTTTGGTCCTGGAGTTTCCATGCTTGAAAAAAAAAAAAAACCTGAGTCGTATCGCTTAAATCATTTGTCCGATATTGGATGTAGCCTTTCCCCCAGGCAAGATGCCTAATATTTATAACACTCTAGTGGTTAAGGGTCGAGATACTGTCAGTCAACAAATTAATGTGACTTGTGAAGTACAACAATTATTAGAAAATAATCAAGTTAGAGCTGTAGCTATGAGTGCTACAGATGGTCTAATATGAGGAATGGAAGTGATTGATACGGGAGCTCTTCTAAGTGTTTCAGTCGGTGGAACAACTCTAGGATGAATTTTCAATGTGTTTGGAAAGCCAGTTGATAATTTAGGGCTTGTAGATACTCACATAACATCTCCTGTTCATAAATCTACGCCTGCCTTTATACAATTAGATACAAAATTATCTATTTTTGAAACATGAATTAAAGTAGTAGATCTTTTAGCTCCTTATGGTCTTGGAGGAAAAATCGGACTATTCGGGGGAGCTAGAGTGGGTAAAACAATAATCATTATGGAATTGATCAACAACATTGCTAAAGCTCATTAGGGTGTATCCATATTTGACAGAGTAGGGGAACGTACTCATGAAGGAAATGATCTTTACATGGAAATGAAAGAATCTGCAGTCATTAATGAAAAAAATCTTATGGAATCAAAAGTGGCTCTAGTCTACGTTCAGATGAATGAACTACCGGGAGCTTGTATGAGAGTTGCTTTGACTGCCCTAACTATGGCGGAATATTTTCGAGATATTAATGAACAAGACGCACTTTTATTTATAAACAATATCTTTCATTTCATCCGAGCAGGATTTAAATTTTCCCCCTTATTGGGTAGAATGCCTTCCGCTATGGGTTATTAACCCACCCTTAGTACCGAAATGGGTTCATTACAAGAAAGAATTACTTCTACTGAAGAAGGGTCCATAACTTCTATTCAAGCAGTTTATGTACCTGTGGACGATTTGACCGACCCTACTCCTGCCATGACATTTGCACATTTAGATATTGCTACCGTACTATCAAGAGGATTAGTTGCAAAAGGTATCCTTCTTAATTTCAATTCAAACATGGGTTTGATTCATACTCCATGTTCTGAGAAATATTTACCATCTGAAAAGAGGAAAAAATGGAGTCTTTGTCTAAAGACATGCGTTGAAAAAGGGCAGATGGATAGAACCTTTCAATGAATAGTGCTTTTTCAACTCTCTTAAAATGGAATCTATTCCACATATATATGCCATGGTTCCTCACTTCGGCAGTGTACAAATATCTAAATTTGATATTTTTAGATACTTTTTCAGACCTATTACCGATACTAAGTAGCACTTAAAAATTTGTATCCATTTTTCATGATATTATGCACCGATCAGATATAAATACATATGTGGGGCAGGCTCGAACACATTGAGTACATCCTATACATGTATCATAAATTTTTACTGAATGTGACATAGGATTTATAAATTTTTGAATATCATAAATTTTTAATCTAGTCAACTTATAAATGAATCATATATTTAAAGACTAGATAAATCAATAATTTACTTTACCAGTAACTTTTCTAATCAACTTATTTCTAGATCAACTCATAAGAGAGGGCCACGATACTTTGATTTCTGACGTTTTCACAAATATGATTTGTTAAATGTATTATACATGTTAATTTAAATTGATGAATATTATCTTAATTTTACTTATTCAACAAAGTCGATCGGTTGATACGAGTGGATTTTATGTTATGATAAATTGACGAAACAATAGCTAATCCAATAGCTACTTCGGCAGCTGCAATTGATATAACAAAAATTGAGAAGATATCCCCTTTTAATTGGCGATTATCAAAAAATTACTTTATCAACCATCATCTACTTCAGATATCCTTACTGAAACATTTTTCAAATACAAAAGTTCAGTATTTTCCCACGAATTAATGAATTAGGCAAGATTCCATAGAATAAGAAAAGAGCGAATTAATCTTCATAAATTAAAGTTCATCATAAATGTGAAATACTTATCTTATACAAAAAAAAGTGCGGGGGAAATAAAAAAAGATGCAGGGTCCTTTGTCTATTTGGCTAGTCAAACATGGGTTGGTTCATAGATCTTTGGCTTCGATTACTAAGGAATAAGCGCGAGGATTGGCATTCCATTGTTGTAATTTTATATATATATGGTTACAATTATCTACATTCCCAATGTGCCTATGATGTGGCACCAAGCGGACTCTTAGCCAGTGTGTATCATCTTACGAGAATAGAATATGGTGTAGATTAACCGAAGAAGTATGCATAAAAGTATTGGCTCTAAGAAGTAATCCTAGAAGTCCATCTGTTTTTTGGGTTTAAAAAACTGTTGATTTTCAAGAACGGGAATCATATGATATGTTGGGAATCTCTTATGATAATCATCCACAGCTGAAACGTATCTTAATGTCTGAAAGTTGGATAGGGTGGCCTTTACGTAAGGATTATATGGCCCCTAATTTTTATGAAATACAAGATGCTCATTGAATGATAACAAACCAATCTTCATTTCTACAACAACAAGGAATATTTGTATGTTCTATTCTTTTCTAGATCAAATAGAGTAATTGAGGTCTCATTCATATTCGTATTCTTACAGATAGACTAATAGATTCTCAAATTTGAAAGATATATATTTCGCATAAGCCCAGCCAATAGGATGAACTAAAAGAGTTCTGCACCATGAACTTTGTATCATGCATATCACCTAATGGGTTTTAGCTATAAGGTCACATAATAGGGAATGAATAAATAGAATATGAAAATATGAAAGAAAAATAAATAAATGCAAGGGGATCGGATTCTATTTGCACTGTATCTGAAATGAATCTTGGATATTTCCACCCTTGAACTCTAGAATTTTTTTGTTGGGGTTTTCAACCAACTAATTTAACCTTTCCAGTATGTATGAAATATTAACATTCTTGTTGAATGAGAGAAGCCACAAATAAAAAAGAAAAAATGAGGAAGGATAATTAAATTTTGTCTTTCACTACATATACATACTTTATATTCTATACTCTTTACTCATTTAAAATAAAGGTCTATTTCCAGTTACTTAGATCTATAAGTATCTATTATGATCAATCCGTATCAATTAATTTGTAGAATAGAGACTCATACAAATTAATCCTCTGCCACGAACCAGAAATGAACTAGTGACACTCTACTCTACCAATTGAGCTATCTCGACCATTATCGAGGCATCATCCTCATTTTACTAGATCACTTGGGTGTATGTCAATTAAAACAAAACAAGTATTAAATTGAAAGTTTGGACTGAGAATTTTTTGGATCTTCAAAAAGAAGACTTGGTAAGGTTAATATGAATAATGATATGGATTGTGAATCATTCAAATTGGTATTCCTTGCTCAAGAATGTTCATTTGTACATCTATCATATATACCACAAGACTTGTAATAAGAAAAAAAAAATTCTGCTCGGATACGTTTGTAAAAGAGTAGGATGAATGAAAAAGATAATGAATTTTGAATAACTAAAAAAAAAAAAGAGCATAGAATAAAGATAAATAAATAGGTAGGGTGTCAAACAGACTTTTTTGGGGATAGAGGGACTTGAACCCTCACGATTTTTAAAGTCGACAGATTTTCATCTTACTATAAATTGCATTATTGTCGGTATTGACATGTAGAATGGGACTCTATCTTTATTCTCGTCCGATTAATCAATTCTTGAAAAGATCTATCAGACTATGGAGTGAATGATTTGATCAATGAATATTCAATTTTTTCTTCAACTTCGAATTGATTCACAATAATACTTTTTTTTTTCATATAAAAAGAAATCCAAATTCAGATTGCTATTTTTGAGATAGTTTTGCATTACGTATACATATGTATATATAAGTTTATCCTTTCTAGAGTTTTGATAGAATGATTCCATTATCAACACAAGGTAGTGAACTCCATTTGTTAGAACAGCTTCCATTGAGTCTCTGCACCTATCCCTTTTTTCCTCGCTTTCTGAACCCTTAATTGTTCTCATAAAATAGGATTTGGCTCAGGATTGTCCATTTTTCATTCTGGGGTTTCTCTAAATTTGAAAGTTATCACTTAGTAGGTTTCCATACGAAGGCTCAATCCAATTAAGTCCGTAGTGTCTACCAATTTCGCCATATCCCCCTTTTTTTGCTTTGAGATTAGGATCTCATTGTGATGCCCTTCCCTCTTTTCTTTTATTATGCCAAAACTGTTGAATTCATTAGATATAGATACCGATTCATATATTGAATTATAAGTGTTTACTCCTATTTGATTTCTTGCCCATTTTCTTTCATCTCTATTGGTATTGGTATTTTGGAGACTCATATTTATTTGGTCTAATAAAAAATGATTATATCATTTTTGTATTCGCAATTCAATATAGATGGATATATACTACATAACATATATATGTTCCTCTTATTCTCATTTTTGTTTGCAATTTGGTAAATACTTGAATGGTCGATTCTTTTCGTCTTAACTTCCATGAAAACAAAACGGAGAATGTTTCATTATAATTAGGACTGCATTTATATGGGTTGCATCTTTTTATTCCATATTCATTTCATTTTTTAATTAATATTAATTATTTATAATTTATAATTATTTATATTTATGTTTATAATTTATAATATAATAACTAATCATTCCATTAATATGGATTTAGAATTCTAAGAGAATTCCATTAAATTAGCCTGAAAAAGTCCAATTATTTATTATTTAGAAATTTAGACTTAGAATTCTATAATGTGTAAAAAGATTCTACATCTAATTATTAGATTATGATTCTATTATATTTCGAATTCTGAATGTAGTTCTAAATAAATAGATTTATGAATAGAATTATATATATAAGGCAATAAAAAATTAGAAATGAAATAAAATAATAGAATTAGGTTAGAACACAAAAAAACATGAATTTCAAATCAGATGTCATTTAAATTAAAAAAACACATTTCCTATCTAAAGTAACGAAATAGAAATTCGAAATTATATATATCGCTATATTCTATTAATGATTATGTTCTATTCTATAATATTCAATATTCAATATTTATTTGAAATTCTATTATATATTCTTTATTCTTTTCTATATTAATTATGATATATATTATATTAATTATGAATAGCTAAAAATGAATAGTTAATAGATAAGATCTAGTAGCTTGCTAAATTCCTTTACATGTACAATTTCGGTTATTTGAACCCACTTAGCTTGGAGGTTAAAGCATTGCATTTGTAATGCGATAGTCATCGGTTTGATTCGGATAGCCGGCTTTTCTCTAATTTCTTGATTTTTTCCATGATTGATAATGTCTTTTTTAAAATCAAAAAACATTGAAAAGACTTCTTCCCCTTTTTTCAAGAGTCACCATTTCTATTATGTTATAGAAACTTCCAATTATGAATAAAAATTGGAGGAGTTAGATCTTTGCAGAATAAACCAAAGAAAAAAAAGGTATTTTTTTTATTGATTTGATTTATATATATTGTATATATAATGAAAAAATATGGATTTGGATATCGATACAATTGATCTCATTATTAGTACAATACTTTCGTGGATTTCGCTTCATTTATCATTTAGTTCAGTGTTAATTTAGGTTTATAAAATTTTAATAAAAACAAGGAGTCTTTATGTCACGTTGTCGAGGGCCTTGTTTCAAAAAAATACACCATTTAGGGACTTTATCGGGACTAACTAGTAAAAGGCCTAGAATAAGAAGCGATCTTAGAAACCAATCGTGCTCTGAAAAAAAAATCTCAATATCGTATTCATTTAAAAGACAAACAAAAATTGCGTTTTCATTGTGGTCTTAAAGAATGACAATTACTTAAATACGTTCGTATCGCCAAAAAAGCCAAAGGGTCAACAAGTCAGGTTTTACTACAGTTACTTGAAATGCATTTGGATACCATCCTTTTTTGATTGGGTATGGTTTTGACTATTCCTCAAGCCTGCCAATTAGTTAACCATAAACATATATTAGTTAATGGTCGTATAGTAGATATACCAAGTTATCACTGCAAATCCCGAGATATTATTACAGTGAGGGATGAACAAAAATCTAGAGCGTTGATTCAAAATTTTCTTAATTCATCCACCCATGAGGAATTGCCAAAACATTTGACTTTTCACACATTCCAATATGAAGGATTAGTCAATCAAATAATAGATAGGAAATGGGCCGGTTTGAAAATCAATGAATTACTTGTCATAAAATATTATTCTCATCACACTTAAACCTAACTTTTTTAAAATAACAAAACAAGAGTTCATACAACCTTGCCCCTTTTTTTTTACCTAAGTTAAGGTTAACTAAAAGGGCACTAGGTAAGGGATCCGTATCAAAGAAATCAGGAATAGAGAATCCACATCAAAGAAAGGTCTAAGGTCTAACTATTTGGTATCAATTGTTTTTTTATTTGATACATTGTGGTCAGAACATAAAAGTGGTGAATTAGTTGAAAGTATGAAAAGAAAGGGATTCGAACCCTCGGTAAACAAAAGCCTACACAATAGTTCCAATGCTACGCCTTGAACCATTTGGCCATCTCTCTTACATAATGATTATGACTAAGCACCCGGGTGAACAACCAGTTATTCCTTTTTTTTTTATTTAAGACTATGTGGATACTTTAGCTGATAATTCTCTTTAGACTCTAATTCTAATTCCATTTCCATAAGAATTCTAAAATTCCTTTACAGTTTCAGACCCTTTAACAGCAACCCTTTACCCCGTAGATCTATTACCAATACTTCGCGGATCTATTACAAATTTCTAAATCATTTCAGAGATTTTTCTTTTTTTATTTTTATGTATATATTTGAAATTTGATTGTATAGTGTATACCTACTATGTACAAAACAAAAGACAAAATGAAAATGGGGAGGTTATTCTATTTTCATCATAGAACGACTCTTCGATTATTTTTTCCATAATTTAATCAAAACTTTTTGAATTATCCTAATGTACTCTTTGATTCTTCAACTTCGATGAAATCAGAATAGTCACTTTCATTCTTATACTCATAAATTTTGATGAAATTGAATCAGATTCAAACAAATCAAATATTTCTTATTTTTTTATTGATTCCTGTCAAAAAAGAGGTAGAAGGTTTTTTTTAAAAAAAAAAAATTTAATGAGTCTGCTTTTATGTTAGTTCGTACTGTACAATTCCTTTGTTTGTGGGATCATTTTCTCATGAGAGGTAATGAAAAGAGTTATGGAATGGATTACTATCTATGTCTAGATCACGTATAAATGTAAATTTTTTTGAAAACCTTTCCAGTTGTAGCCAATATCTTATTACGAATAATCCCGACAACTTCAAGAGAAAAAGAGGCATTTACTTATTATAGAGATGGTGTGATTTAATTATCATTATTTTTTTTAAATTTTTCACTTTCAATTTTAGGAATAGGAAAAAGACATATGATTCGGGATAGAAAGGAAAAAGATTATTGAAATAAATCTATGCTTGTTGAAGTTGAAGTTTTTAATATAAATAAAAAAATCCCTTATGTCATGTATCCACGATTAATGCAGCCTCAAATGCTTCAATTATTAATTCTAGTATTGAGTGCGAGGTTACACCTATGGATTCTGTATTGCAAGTCAATCCTGCTACACTAATACCAATAGGTGGCATAGGGGGAAAAGCATTACGCCTAGAAATTAACAACACAAAAACTTTGTTATAAATTACTCCTTTTCCTTCTTTGGGATCGGGACTAAGAAAAATGGTTTGGACAACAAACGTCCATCTTGTTCATACTTTGGATACCCGTATAACCATTGAAGACTGTTGAAGTGACTAATTCCTGGAAATTAAGGGGTGTTGAAATCAAAGAAATTGTTGAAGTTTAATTTTTTTTATTTTTATCTAATATCAACACGCTTGGTGTTAAGAAAAGATCTTTTGTATGAAGGCTGGCTAAAGATTTCTTGTAAAGACATTAGCCCTGCCTAGTCATAATGACCTCAACTTCCATATATTATTCTCATTATACACATAAAGGAGGAGCCGTATGAGATGAAAATCTCATATACGGTTCTAGAATGGAGAATACTTTAAATCGAATGACGACCGTAATGGATGT
Source organism: Moringa oleifera (assembly GCA_021397835.1). NCBI lineage: Eukaryota > Viridiplantae > Streptophyta > Magnoliopsida > Brassicales > Moringaceae > Moringa > Moringa oleifera. The sequence continues at coordinate 6,141,928 of JAJFZO010000087.1, forward strand.
CAACTCAATCCAAAGGAAATTATGTGAAAGCATTATAGAATTATTATGAAGCTATGGGACTAGAAATTGATCCCTATGATCGAAGCTATATACTTGATAACATAGGCCTTATGCACACAAGTAACGAAGAACATAAGAAAGCTTTAGAATATTATTTTTGGGCATTAGAATGAAACCCGTTCTTACCATAAGCTTCTAATAATATGGCTGTGATTTGTCATTACGTGCGACTATCTCCACTATAGAAAAAAAGAAAGAAAAAGCAGTTAGTAAATTAAATACTTGAAAAAAAAAGGCTTTCCACATATGCGTCATCAAAAACAATTTTTATCAGCTATAGCAAATAAATAAACTTCATAGAAGTCGAAATATGAAGAATAAATATGCCTAAATACTTTATTCTATGGATAAAGGATCTAATTGACAAAGGAAGCATCATAAAGATCAACTAGCGAGGTTTTGGACCGAAACAATAAGAACTGCTTATTTATGTCATGATATCAGATAAAAGTTAGGAATCCACTTATGTAATAGAGTCGATCCCCTAAGGTATTGAGCAATGGTGTAACATCAGATCCTAAAGACAGTAGGTCTTTTTTTTTTAATTTTATGAAGAAAAGTCTTTTTCAAAGATTCTATATAAATTTCTGTATGAAACCAAGATAGTTACCTTTCAAAAAATTCTAACGATAGTCGAAATGCCTATGCTTTATTTATTTATTTATTCATTTTCTATTTTTTTTCTAAAGGTAGGAGAAAAGATAAGATAAAACTGATTATTATATTAAATGTTTTTATCAAAATTCAAGTTTGAAACTTTTGGTTAACCCAAGAAAAAAATAGGATATCTATGAGAAATCTCATTCAATTAGACATATGGGAGGTTAAAAAACTAGGACACCAAAAGAATTGGTTGTCAAGCCGTATGAGGTAGGAAACTCTTAAGTACGGTTCTAAAGGAAAGAATTGACCCGCCTATTTCGATAGGGGAGAGCAGGCCATTCGACAGGGAGATTCTGAAATTGTGGAGGCTTGGTTCGTTGAAGCCGCTGAGTATTGGAAACCGGCTATAGCACTTACTCTTGGTAATTATATTGAAGCGTAGAATTGGTTGAAGATCACGGGATGTTTTGAATAAGAACTTTCTGTTTATTTATTTTTTTAGAATTATATATATTTGTTATAATTAATAGTTTGATGGCCTCATCAGTCAAATAAAATAAATCATTTCTATGGGAGAAATCAATCAAAGAATTTCATTATATCCCTTTTTAAGATCATTCTATTTCGTTTGGTATTTTGTAAGGATAAGTAATACAATGAATATGGGAATATATTTTTCTCTTTTGTGCTATATATATTTTTCTTTTCTTATTCTATTAAAATAAATAAAAGAAACCCTCGAATGACTAAATATCGGCACTAAAATGTTTCTTAGTAATGACTAACTTAGTAATGACTAATAAGGGTTCAACTGATTTGGAATAGAGTAATATGTTCTATGTAAGACAAAAAAAAAAAAAAAAGAAAGGCTCCATCTAAGAACTTCTAATTGAGATATGAATACACTAGGTTAGACAAAAAAACTCTTTGTGCACCAATGTAAAGACCGAAAAAGGTTAAAAAAAGGTTCGTTGTGCGCCTTATGGATATGTCATAATAGATCCGAACACTTGCCCTAGATCAACTTCCAGATCATAATTTCTCTAGTGAATAACTAAAGAAAATAGATGGATAGATGGGAGCTAGAAGAGAAAGAAACTAATTATAAACATCTATCATAGGTTCATTAATTACTTCACTGTTGGTGAGTCTCTTTGTATGTGTTGTCCAAAAAGAGGAGGACTCAATGATTATTCGTTTGCCAGAACCAGAAATAAAATTTTTGGTAGATGGGGATCCTATAAAAACTTCTTTTGAGGAATGGGCCAAACTGGGTTATTTATCAAGAACAATAGCTAAGGTACATGATATTACCACTTGGATCTAGAACCTACATGCTGATACTGATGATTTTGATAGCCATATTAGTGATTTAGAAGAGATCTCTCGAAAGGTATTTAGTGTTCATTTTGGCCAACTCTTCATCTTCTTTCTTTGGCTGAGTGGCATGTATTTCCACGGTGCTCGTTCTTCCAATTATGAAGCATGGCTAAGTGATCCTACTAGCATTGGACCTAGTTCCCAGGTGGTTTGGCCAATTGTGGGCCAAGAAATCTTGAATGGCGATATGGGTGGGGGGTTCCAAGGAATACAAATAACCTCTAGTTTTTTTCAAATTTAGCGAGCATCTGGAATAACTAGTGAATTATAACTCTATTATACCGCAATTGATGCATTGGACTTTGCAGCCTTAATGCTTTTTGCTAGTTGGTTCCATTATCACAAAGCGACTCCAAATTTGGCTTGGTTCTAAGATGTATAATCTATGTTGAATCACCATTTAGCGGGGCTACTAGGACTTGGGTCCCTTTCTTAGGCAGAACATCAAATACATGTATCTTTACTGATTAACCAATTTTTAAATGCTGGAGTAGATCTTAAAGAAATCCTACTTCCTCATGAATTTATCTTGAGTCGAGATCTTTTAGCTCAACTTTATCCAAGTTTTGTTGAGGGAGCAACCTTTTTTTCTACCTTGAATTATCAAAATATGTGAAATTTTTTATTTTTTGTGGAGGATTAGATCCAGTGACCAAGGGTTTATGGCTGATCAATATTGCACACCATCATTTAGCTATTGTGATTTTTTTCTTGATAGCGGGTCACATGTATAGGACCAACTGAGGTATTGGTCATGGTCTAAAAGATATTTTAGAGGCATATAAAGGTCCATTTATAGGTCAAGGCTATAAAGGACTATATGAAATCCTAACAACATCATGGCATGCTCAATTATCTCTTAACCTAGCTATGTTAGGCTCTTTAACCATTGTTGTAACTCACCATATGTATTCCATGCCCCCTTATCCATATCTAGCTACTGACTATGGTAAACAACTGTCATTGTTCACACATCACATGTGAAATAGTGGATTTCTCATAGTTGGTGTTGTTGCTCATGCAGTCATTTTTATGGTAAGAGGCTATGATCCAACTAATCGATACAACAACCTATTAGATCGTGTCCTTAAGCATCGTGATGCAACCATATCACATCTCAACTAGGTATGTATATTTCTAGGCTTTCATAGTTTTGGTTTGTATATTCATAATGATAGCATGAGTGCTTTCGGGCATCCACAAGATATGTTTTAAGATACCGCTACACAATTACAACTAGTCTTTGCTCAATGGATACAAAATACCCATGCTTTGGCACTTGGTGCAACAGCCCTTGGTGAAAACACGAGCATCAGTTTAACTTGAGGGGGGGTGATTTAGTAGCAGTGGGTGGCAAAGTTACTTTGTTACTTATTCCATTAAGAACCGCAGATTTTTTGGTACATCACATTCGTGCTTTTACGATTCATGTGACGGTATTGATACTCTTGAAAGGTGTTTTATTTGCTCATAGCTCGCATTTAATATCGGATAAAGCAAATCTTAGTTTTCATTTCCCTAGTGATAGGCCCGAAAGAAGGGGGACATGTCAAGTATCCACTTGGGATCATGTCTTTTTAAGACTATTCTGGATGTACAATGCAATTTTAGTAGTGGTATTTCATTTCAGTTGGAACATGCAATCAGATGTTTGGGGTAGTATAAGTGATCTAGGGGTGGTAACTCATATCACAGGAGGAAACTTTGCACAGAGTTCCATTACTATCAATGGGTGGCTCCATGATTTCTTATGGGCATAAGCATTCCAGGTAATTCAGTCTTATAGTTTTTCATTATCTGCCTATGATCTTTTTTTCCTAGGTACTCATTTTGTATGGGCTTTTTTTCCTAGGTGCTCATTATCTTTTTCCATGTAGCTTGGCAAGGAAGTTTTGAGACATGGTTACAAGACCCTTTACATGTAAGACCGATTGCTCATGCAATTTGGGATCCTCATTTTGGTCAACCGACAATGGAAGCTTTTACTCGAGGGGTGCTCTTGGTCTAGTGAATATTGCTTATTCTGGTGTTTATCAGTAGTGGTATACAATCGGTTTACATACTAATGAAGATCTTTATACTGGAGCTCTTTTTCTATTATTTTTTCTGCCATATCCTTAATAATGGGTTGGTTACACCTACAACCAAATGGAAACCGAGCATTTCGTGGTTCAAAAATGCCAAATCTCGTCTCAATCATCATTTGTCAGGACTTTTTAGGGTAAGTTCCTTAGCTTGGACAGGGCATTTAGTCCACGTCACAATTCCTGGATCTCGGGGGGAATATGTTCGATGGAATAATTTCTTAGATGTATTACCACATCCCCAAGGGTTAGGTCCACTTTTTATAGGTCAGTGGAATCTTTATGCTCAAAACCCCGATTCAAGTAGTCATTTATTTGGTACCTCCCAAGGATCAGGAACTGCCATTCTAACCCTTTTTGGGGGGATTCCATCCACAAACGCAAAGTTTATGGCTGATCGATGTTGGTTATCATCATTTAGCTATTGCATTTATTTTTCTCGTTACGGGTCATATGTATAGAACTAACTTTGGAATTGGGCCCAGTATAAAAGATCTTTTAGAAGCGCATATTCCTCTGGGAGGACGATTGGGGCATGGGCATAAGGGTCTTTATGACACAATCAATAATTTGATTCATTTTAAATTATGCCTTGCTCTAGCCTCCTTAGAGGTTATTACTTCCTTGGTAGCTCAACACATGTATTCTTTACCTATTATGCATTCAAAGCACAAGACTTTACTACTCATCACCAGTACATTGTAGGATTCCTCATGATAGGAGCTTTTTGCTCATGGAGCTATATTTTTTACTAGAGATTACAATCCGAAACAAAATGAAGATAATGTATTAGCAAGAATGTTAGACGATAAGGAAGCTACCATATCCCATTTAAGTTGGGCCAGCCTCTTTTTGGGGTTTCATACTTTGGGACTTTATCTACATAATGATGTCATGCTTGCTTTTGGTACTCTAGAGAAATAAATCTTAATCGAACTGATATTTGCCATTGGATACAATCCGCTCAGGGTAAAACTTCATATGGATTTGATGTACTTTTATCTTCAATGAATGGCCCAGCATTCAATCCGGGTCAAAGCATATGGTTGCTTAGCTGCTTAAATGCTGTTAATGAGAATAGTAATTCATTATTCTTAACGATAGGTCCTGGAGACTTCTTGGTTCATCACGCTATTGCTCTAGGTTTACATACAACTACATTGATCTTTGTAAAAGGTGCTTTAGATGCATGTGGTCCCAAGTTAATGCCAGATAAAAAGGATTTCAATTATAGTTTTCCTTACAATGGTCCGAGGTGAGGTGGTTCTTGTGATATTTCGGCTTGGGATGCATTTTATTTGGTAGTTTTTTTATGTTAAATATTATTGGATGGGTTACCATTTTATTGGCATTGGAAACACATCACATTATGGCAGGGTAACATTTTGTAGTTTAATGAATCTTCCACTTATTTGATAGGATGGTTACGAGATTATCTATGGTTAAACTCTTCATAACTTATCAATGGATATAAACCGTTTGATATGAATAGTTTATCAGTCTGGGCATGGATGTTCTTATTTGGACATCTTGTTTAGGCTATTGGATTTATGTTCTTAATTTCTTGGCGTGGTTATTGGCAAGAATTGATTGAAACTTTAGCATGGGCTTATAAATGCACACCTTTGGCAAATTTAATTCGATGGAGAGATAAACCAGTGGCTCTTTCAATTATGCAAGCAAGATTGGTTGGATTAGCCCATTTTTCTATAGGTTATATATTCACTAATGCGGCTTTCTTGATTGCTTTTACATCGGGCAAATTTGGTTGATTCTTTATGTGTTGTATCCGCGATAATATCATTTCTTTTAATGGAAGAGGTATGCCTTCTTACATTTCTACATCTAAGATCCGATTTGTATCATTATCATTGATAATAATAGGAACTGAGGCATTACGACAAAGAAAAGTTTGATTTATAGGGAAAAGAAGAAGCAAAAATTGGAACAAAAATATCATTTGATTCGTCGATCCTCAAAAAAAGAAATAAGTTAAGTCGTTGAGTAATAAATGGAAAACTCATGGAAAGTTACAATAGTCACCGCAGAATAGTGCACCTACACGTCTTCATCGACGTTGCTTTTCGATCGAAAGACCGAGAGCTAACTATCAAGACTTTGGTCTATCCGAACACTTACTTCATGAAATGGTTCATGCATGTTTGTTGCCAGGGGCAATAAGATCAAGTTGGTAAGGATTAAAATATCCTTTCATTTTTCTATTTTTTTTCTATGATCATTGATAATAGAAGGGCCCTTTTACCTTCTGTATAAATAGGCTATTCTATTTATACAGATATGGAAAAAGGGCGCATTCAATTCTTCTTTGTCCATTAGTTTAGTCCCAGTTTTTTTTTTCTTTTCATCGCGGGGCGCGGGTAAAGCAGTTTAGTAGCTTGCAAGGCTCATAACCTTCAGGTCATGGGTTCAAATCCCGTCTCCGCAACATTTTTTGGACAAAAAATTAGGCTTGACTTTGTTAACTAGTCATTAATTAACACTTTTCTTTTAGGGTGGGAGGATAGGACCACTATACTATCACGGTCAACTATAACGAACCTTTTATCTTCTTAAATACATTACATTACTTTACCTTGGGCGGATAACGGGAATCGAACTCGCGTCATCTTCTTGGCGAAGAGAAATTTTACCATTCGACTATATCTGCATTTTTTTCGTTCTTGATACGAAATTTATGGATTATATTTGTTCAGAACTAGACCAGATACTCTCTTCAAGGCGATTTCATCAAATTCCACCACCAAATAATTTTCAATAATGTATCAATTAAATATAAATTAGTATATTAGTATATCATTAATATTAATATAAATTAGTATATTATTATACTATAATTTTATTATATTAAAAAATAAATAATAATTATTATTTATTATTTCATTCATATTTCATTCAAGTTCTAGAACTTTGACCCCTCCTTCTATTTTTTTTTTATTTTCTTTATTTGCAATTTTTTTGCACTTATATTGAATTTGAATGTGTCATACAACATGAAAAAATTCGTGGGAGGGGTAATTTCATTTTTTGATCTAGAACGAATAGATTCAAGAGATAAGAGAATTAAGGATACCCACTAAAAAGACTAATCCAATCCATAATGATGTACTAGAAATTACAACATTTTTGTTACTCGACCAACCATCAGGAGAAGCAAATACAACGAATACACTAATCAGTAAGATTGATGAAGTAGCAATTAATGCAAAAACAGCCAATTGGAAAGCAATAGTCATGTTTCTAATCCTCTAAGCTACCAACAAAAGAATATACCATTTAACCCCTTATCGACTAAAAAATCAAATATTAATATTAATAAAATGTAACATAGAGATAAAGGGATTTTACCATGAATCCATTAATTCTATATGACTTATTTCCAACTTTTTTACCACTTTTATTCAGACATGCAGTGAATAGTGATTTTTTTTTTTTTTAACTTCACAAAGGGGTATGATGGATTATACATCTCATCTATCTATATATACAGACAGATAGACCTATAAATTCACACCCGATACCCTTTTATACATAGTGATCATATCAACTTATATGGCCATGTTCTATTGGGTTGAATAAAAATTAAAATAGAAATTATCTTTCGAAGAGATGGTCGAGTGGTTGATGGCTCTAGCCTTGAAAACCGGTATAATTCAGAACAAAGAACTATCGAGGGTTTGAATTCCTCTCTCTCCTTTTGCTCAATGCTTGATGAATAGATTTCTTTCTTTGTTGGCTTTTCCTAGCTTCTTAGCATCATAAAGGAGAATGGCTTGGCTAGGCGGGATAGCCGAGCTAGGAAAAATGAGATTGAGTTGAAAGGAAAAAAGAATACTTTAAGCATGACCCTATTCCTTCAATATGTATGATGGAATCAAATTGATTCCTACTTTAAGCATTGAATCTCTTGTCTCAGTTAAGAGGGATCATGGAAAGAACAGGTTCAAAATCATGATCAATTCCTTTTTCAGATCCTGCTGCAGTAGCACGAGCCCTTCTTGCGTGCCATAAATGACCTACGAATAGGAAGAATCCTAGAACAAAATGAGAGGTAGCTAACTAACTTTTTGGAGAGACATAATTGACTGCATTGATCTTGGTAGCTATGCCACCCACAGAATTTAAAGAACCAAAAGGGGCATGAGCCATATATTCCGTAGAACGCTGTTCTTGCCAAGATTGTATGTCTTTTTTCAACCTACTCAAATCCTAACCATTGGGACCCCTTAGAGGTTCTAACCAGGGAGCACACAAATCCCAGAAACTCATAGTTTCTCGTCCAAAAATAACTTCTCTAATCAGGAAACGCATTAAATATTTACCTAAACCCGCAGGTCCTTGAGCAAACCCCACATTAGCTCCAAGACGTTGGTCTCTAACTAGAAAAGCAAATGCTTGAGCTTGAGAAGCTTCTGGTCTAATGGGCCCGTAAAACTCACTAGGATAGGTAGTATTATTGGACTAAACAAAGCAATAAGCAATGAAATCAAAAACAGATAAAGCACCTAAACTATAAGACAAGTAAGCCTCCCTAGACCATACAAGCACACAGAGAGCCCATGCAAAAGGTTTGGTTAAGATATGCCAGATTCCACCAAATATACAAATGGAACCTAACCATACATGCCATCCAATTATATCTTCCAAATCGTCCACGCTAACAATCCATCCTTCTCCCCCAAAGGGCGATTTTAGTAAATAACCAAATATAACACTTGGGCTAAAAGTCAACTTGGTAATTTTTCTTACATCTCCCCCTACCCCCCCTAGAAGCCCAAGTATCATAGATGCCCCCAAAATAAAGAGCCTTGAATACTAGAAGAAAAGCACCTATACCTAATAAAATTAAATGAATACCCAAAATCGTGGTCATTTTATTTCTAACTTTCCATACATAACCAAAAATTGGAAAAGATTCTTCAAGAGTCTCAGGGCCCAGAAGTGCATGATAAATACTGCCAAAGCCCAAAACAGTGGAGGAAATTAAGTGAAGTACTCCAGATACAAAGTATGGAAAGGTGTCTATAACTTTTCCCTTAGGACGTACCCTCTAGCCTAGAGTAGCTAGGTGGGGAAGTAAAATTGATCCTTGTTCATACATAGGCTTTTTTGGTTTAAAATGAGCCACTTGAAATAGGTTTATTGCTCCGGCCCAAAATATGATTGATCCGACATGAGCTACATGAGCTCCTAATAATTTACCAGATAAATTGATAAGTCAGGCATTCTCGACCTACCAAGCGAAACCAGTGGTTTCTTGGTCACGACCAACTAAAGCTAAAGTTCCATTAAAGAGCATTTCCACGTGGTAGAACCTCCACAAGGAATATAAGGTTTTCATGAGGCTGATCTTGAGTCGCCATCGAAGCACGAATACCTTCATTTAAAAGAATATTTTGGTGTAGAAAGCCTCAAATTCAAGATCTTCCACTGCACGGATTTCCTGGGAAATGAAGTCATAGGCACGTAAGTTCAGAGCCAAACTGACTACTCCAAGAGCACTCATCCATAAACCAGTTACTAGTACAAAAAACATAAAGAAATGTAACCAACATTTATTGGAAAAAGCAACCCCAAAGATTTAGGACAAAAAATGGTTAGTGGTGACCATTGAATAAGTTTCTTTGGCTTGAGTTGGGTTAAAAGCACGAAATGTATTTTCACCATATTCAAATAAAGTATTTTCCACGGTAGCACCATGAATAGCGCATAGCAGAGCAGCGTCTAATACACCGGCAACTCCCATTATATGAAATGGTTTCAATGTCCAATTATGAAACCATTGGAAAAAGAGGATGAATCAAAAAATAGCTACTATACCAAAACTAGCCACAAAGAACTAACCAAATTGACCTAGCGGGTAAATCAGGAACATAGAAACAAAAACAGCAATTGGAATAGATAATAAGATTGCATTATAAGGTCACAATTGAATAGATCGAGCAAGTTCAAATTGATGTAACATGAAAACTATTAATTTGAAAGCACCGTTTAGGGCAATAAAAGTCCACAAACCGCCTAATTGACACTAACGAGTAAAATCTCCTTATGCTTCAAGGCCTTATAGTAACAACAAAGAATGTGCTAAACTATTAGCAGGAGTAGAAACTGTAGCGGTTAAGAAATTACGGCCTTCCAAATAGGAACTGGCCAATCCATGAATATACCATGAAGTTACAAAGGTTGTACCTATGAACCAAACCTCTAAAGTGAAATAGGCACAAGGAAAGAGCAATAGACCGGACAAACCCATAAAAACAAAGTGGTCTCTCCGTAACTAGTTATCAATAATATGAAATAGATCATTTTCATCTTTGGTAAATTTACCAAGGGCTATAGTCATAGTGGTCCTCCTATTCAACTACTTCAACCATTTTCGAACACCTTATGTTATGGTATTTTCAGGGCATTTGTGAATTCAATTGTTTATGTATGATTTAATTTCTCATGCATTACCCCATAAAATTTAACCCTTATAATTTAATTGGCTTTGAATCTAAAAATATTTTATTTTATTGGTCCTTAGGTAAATCCATGAACTTAATTCATTTATTCCTTCCTATTCTTTTCTTAATAATCATCTGAACCTAAATGATGAATTATCGCATGACTCATCAATCAAATATATGAATATTTTGAAAAAACGCTTCAATTCACTAAAGAAGGGATTCTTTCTCTCAGTACTAGTTGATCCCCAAACCTACTTCTCTTGCTCCATCAACTAATCGTATTCTTGGTTCTTGTTTGTAATGTAAGATTGAGAAAAATAAAGATTTTTCTATATTCCTTTAATTTCTATGTGTATTAAATTTCTATAGTATCAACTATTTTTATTTTATACTTTATTCTTTCATTTTCTTTTCTTTATTATATTTCCTTCAACTGAATAGAAAACTCCAGAGTATATCTTTTCATTTCATGGGTTGAATCAAGAAATAAACTTAGAATTTTTTCTATTTACTTTTATATGTCTATATCTATATGTCAGAAAAAGGGGAGAATTTCTTATTTTTTAATTCAATACAATATTAAATTAAATAATAGGAAACTGTGAATGAAAATCTCTTGCTCACATCCACTCTCCATCATATTGTCGGGACAAAAATCTCGTATGCATCAATCTAGAAATATTTGATTGATACATAAAGCCATAATTTGATTTAGATTTATATATAAATCTTATATAAATGGATCTTGTTATGTTTTGGAATCAAAGAAAGATAAGATATTGAAAATGGCTCTTCGGCTGTAATTTGGAATAAACCTTTCTTTATGGAGGAAGGGAATATTAATTCAATTTATTCCTTTTATTCCTATGGAACATTTAGAAACAAGAAGATTAAATAAAAAATATCGATAGATTCTTGCAAAGTCCAACCAAAGAAATATGAAATAAAAAAAGATCTACTGTTCTAATTTCATCTCTATTGAATTTTAATATCAGAATAGTAGATATAGTCATGATTCAATGGGTTAGGTCCACTTACTTTTTCTTTTTTTTTTTTTTTGATTTCTAATCTTTACAATTGGAATAATGGAAAATAGAAATATATATTTAGCGATTCAAAAGACGACTTATCATTATTCATTATAATAAACAAATGTTCAACTTTCTTTTATAATTACTCTATCTGACTTATAATTACTCTCTACTTATTACTTACTAGAATAATAACTTATTAGAATGAAATTTTAAAAATTATAAATTATCCAGTTTTCAATTAAATTATTATATAGATACTGTTGCTTTATTATTACAAATATCAACAACATCTCCATTTTTCGTTTAAAAATGAATACTAGCACTGCACTAGAGTTTTATGAAAATAAAAAAGTAAAAGCCCCTTATCGAAATTAAACCGATGACTTGGGCCTTACCATGGCCTTACTCTACCATTGAGTTAAAAGGGCCCATTTGGTTCAATTACTGAATGAGTCACTAGGTGAATAAGATCTATCTATGTATATATATTATAAGTATACACAATAGACACATACCCGATTTGGCCTATGGACGAATATGCAAGCATACGTTTCATGCTTGTTTGAGTAATAGCAATAAGATTCCCCAATATCATGCTAAGGATAGCTAGGATTTTTAGAAGAAAATTCCATTCGTTTGATGAGAAATAAAAAGGAATATCTAAAATTCGAGTGGCTGAAGCTAAAGCAACTACTTTTGAAGTAACAGAAAGAAACGCAACGACTGGAGTGGGAGAGTTAGAGTCGAAAAGAGGATTCCTCACTTCTTTCTCTCATTCAAAACCGTGCATGAGACTTTCATCTCACACGGCTCCTAAGAGATAAAAGTAAAAAAGAACTCATCTTCTTTCTTTTTTGATTACCTTCCTCGCGTATGTATAAGATTGAATCCATTCAATTTCTAAAACAGATTACTAATCCCTAACTTTTCGAGGAATCTTTCATCAGTGGATGTGAATGATTGATTTTTCTCAATCTTTTTGACCTTGGTTCCGTAGGAGTAAGTTAGAAAGATTGAGAAATGGAACCATCTGATTTGATTCGTTTTCAATAGCCATGAGATGATCATCTTAGGGTGATCCTTTTGTCAATGGATGCTCTTATTATACTCGTAGTCTTTGAAGGATGAGAACCAACTATGTAGCATCTATATCGAGAATTCAACTATTGTATACGTCATCAATCCGATCCTTTGTAGGAATTACCCATAATAACAAACTTGCAAAATGGATCTATTTATCATAAAGAGATTTGTTATTCCTAACCCTGCTTCACCTTAATTGTTATTTGAACAAGTCAAAGTTATGTCTTGGTCTGAGTGGGGATAGTATTTCTCTTCTACATGTCCATGGAGTTTTGAAAAATCCAAACATCTCCGAGATAGATAATAGATAGAGAGGTAAGAATTTATCAAATGAACCATATTCTTTCATATACGTGAGGAGTCCATTGATGAGAATGAGTAGGGAAAGCTTGAACCTAATTCTTATAGTGATGAAAAGCTAATCATAGGTTCTTCTCTCCATCGAAACAATAAGGCCATTATGCTCATTACTAAACTTGTTGAAGAGATGAAATACAACCAAGGTATATCTTTTTTATCAGAGGTTGAATCGATCATCAGAAGAAGAATTAGGCCAAAAATTAGGATACATTCTAGGAAAATAAAACTTCCATCGAAGAGAAGCAAATGAAAGGCTTTCATAAAAATTCTCGTAGAATCGAGAATGAAATTTTAATTTTGTACATGCCAGATCATGAATTAGTAACTGCATCCAATCTCCAAGAAAATCTCAATTGTTTCGAACTTTCTATTTTTGGATTGGAATATTTACATAATCCCCATGAATAAGATCAAATCTTATTCCATGGTGTTTTCATGAGATTCCCCTTTCTTATTCTTAAGCAATTCCCCGAAAAGGCTTAGTTGATCCATAATTTATATTTCATCTTTTGTTTCCTTTTCGTTTGTTTTGAGAAATATATTGATCAATTCTGATTTTTTTTCTTTTTCTATCGATTGTTTTCCAATCGAGATGTATGGATCCATGGATCTAGGTGTCTATATAGATCTTGTTCATAGATTAATGAAAATGTGCAAAAGCTCTATTTGCCTCTACCATTCTATGAGTCTCTTCCTTTTCGCGTATGGCATCGCCACTCCCTTTGGTAGCATCTACTAATTTGAAACTTAATTTGAAAGCCATATTTCAACCTAGATGTTTTCAGGATGCCCCTAATAACCAATGAATGGCAAGTACATTTCCTTGTGTGGATCCTATTTTAATAGGAACTTGACGAGTTGATCTGCTTACACGTCTTGCTTTTACTACAATATCAGGAGTTACTCCACGTATTGCATGACGTAAAACAAATAGTGGATTTATTTCTGTCTTTTATTGAATCTTGCCTAAGACTAATTACTGTGGACGTTTCTTCACAATAATTATGATGATAATTTTGATGGAGAAAATACCAATTCAAATTGTATGGATTCAAAATGATGTTACTCCATCGATGGGGATTATAAATCCTCTCGTTTTCCTCCATTAAGTAATATTTAATTACTTAAAAAATATGTTTTAAATTGTCAAGTTGAAAATATTTTGTTATTGAGATCTGATTATGAGTGATTAAATGGTAAAATGAATAAAAATTCGTAATTTGAATGGCCGCTCCTAAAAGGCCCGACGAATTTCTAATTGTAATAAAAGGATTCTTTTTAATTTTAATTGATTCTTTTATCACATTGTGATATTTTACATGATTGAATGGACCCATTCAAAAACAATTAGATGATGACAAAATTATCAAAGATTGGCATTCCTTATTTCTATTCAACAACTTACGAATAGTTTCGTGATTTTGGCTAAGTGATTGTTGAATCCTTGCATTGGAATAAATGGAATAAAATAGATTGATGCGATCTGACCTATTATTAGAGATCAATCCTGAACTTGATGGATCGTTCCTTTTTTTGATACACAAAATATGGGATTTCACTAAGTTGATTCTTAGGAAATCTCAAATTAGACCATTTGTACTCACTTCGACAAATAAAGTACGGACCTCTTCGATAGAAGAACTTTTGTTGTCTTGGTCCTAATTCAAGCCTAAACAAGTTCGAACCAATTGAATACTTGTGTCAGAAATTTTTCGAGCCGGTTCGCCATTTCCATAAAGGATATAATTGACAACTCGAAATTGCATATTATCCTTTCCCTGAAATATAATATATGGAAAAAGTGTTGCTAAATTTATACCGTCGGCTATTTCATATGTGGCTACGGGTCACACCAAAACAAAATACTTAGTAGGTGTAATCCATTGGACATAGATCCAATTTTTCAATTTTTTTGATTCTTTAGAGTTTGTTTTTTGCCTTCTTAGTGGTATCAAGATGCCACTGTGTCAGGATGTCTTATATGTCTTTCCCGAAAAATGGATATCTCCAAAAAATATTTTAAGTTTAATACTTTTTTTCTCTTCACTCGGACTAATCCACCTACTTGGCTTCTTGTATTTAAAGTGATTCGTGTATCTACTCCAATGATACTATTGTTCCATACCATTATGGAAGAAGATTCGTGTAAAATATGCACTTCCTCGGGAATGAAAAAAATCGAGCTACCTTCATTTGGTATTTTATCTTAAATTTTTTGACTCCTTGATACTCAATCATATCCTCTTCTTTGATGATTGAATGCGCCCTTCTAGTCCCATATTTAAGAATTCTTGAACTCTTTCTTCTGTATCGAGGATCGTTAAAAAAAGCAAGAATACTATTTCTACGAAAAATACCATTTATGGGTATTTCAATTGAGATACCTGAATGTGGCATTAGTTCTTTCTCTTGTTCTTGAATCGATTGAAATGGAATGATAAATCGATTTCATTGTCTCTTTGCTAATAAATCTGAATTCTCACGAAGAATAGCAAAATTTATGAGATTAGAATGACCAGTACCTATGATTCGATTAAATTTTGAATAATCAGGAATCTCATATTTTTTTATCAAAAAAATCTGAACTAAAAAATTTGTGTCTCACTTGATCATTATCCATTGAGAGGTTAGAAATATACCTTCGTTCAACAGAAAGAGAATGAATGTTCATTTGATCTTGATCCTTGTGGAGCAAAAAAGGAGCTAGACTCTATGTGCATGAACCTCTTGATAATATCCATAAATGGCTTGTTTTTGGTAAGAGATGAACATTACTATATGTAAATTCAGGTGCATGGTACACACCGTTACTCCAATGCATTTCTCTCTCTGAGTCAGAATAAATATGTTTTTGAACCCTCTCTTTAAAATTAAAAGTGTATGTTCGTACACGAATCTTAGCAATCACTTGTTCTGATTCTACATATTGATCATTTTGAACTAAAAGAAAACTTTTTAGTGGAATAGTCATGTTATATATATCTTTATTCTCACTAATTACAAATAAGTCTATATAACATAGAAAAGCAGGATGCCTGTGACGTGTACGTGTAAGATGAGTAAGGCTCCGATGTACTCATACAAGTAAAAAAAGTTCGAATAAATATTAATTATGTTCAAAAGGTTATGAATCGATTGACAAGTCCAATCCTAATATCTTGATTTCGAATGGCGATACATCGCGGGCCCAGATATATATAGTTTGCTAATATAAGGCTAATTAATGTTTGTATAAAAATTCTTTTTGGCATCATTCTTTTTTGAAGATTCACAAAACTCCCTCTGATGGTGCCACAATCTGTTCTATGTACAAAAATATGTTGAAAAAACTTCAACGAGTCTGCGCGTAAGATATCCAGCATCTGATGTTCATACAGCGGTATCCATAACGCCTTTGCAGGCTCTGTAGCAAGAAATGATATATTCTGTTAAAGACAGTCCTTCTGTAAACTACTTTGAATAGGTAAATCAATCATTTGTGCTTAGGGATCCGACATTAATTCTCTCATACCTACTAATCGATGTACTTAAGATGCATTTCCTCGAGCTCCTGAAAATGACATTATATGGATTGGATTGAAAGGGTCAATCGCCCTAAAATTAGGATTCATTTCTTGTCGCAAATATTCACTTATAGCACACCATATCTCAATGGATTGGCGTAATTTTTCTACCACGTGTACATTCCCATAATGATGATGTTTTTCCAAAATCAAACTTTGTTGTTTAGCATTTTGGACTAGCCATCTCTTAGAAGGTATTGTAAAAAATGCTTGTCAATTCCTAGTGAAATGGATGTAACAGTGGCTTGCTGGAAACCCAGAGTCTTTACTTGATCTAGGATGTGTGATGTATATGCCATTCCTAAATGATCTATTAATATGCTAATACATCGTTTAATGGAGTTCCATCTATGACCTTATTGTGAAATAACAGATTGGCCCATTCTGCCATAAGTACCTCCATACTCGGCTGAGTGGGATTCGACAATGAGTTTGAGTCAATGATTGGAAAACTTCCGTTTCTTGATCTTGATTCACATAGAATTTTAGGTCAGGAACTATCGTCCTAGTTGAATCGGAAAGACTCGCATCCACACCGTGTCATAGAATTACTTAGCTTAGATACCATATGATTAGGTATCATATGAGCAAGCTCGACAAAACCTTGTATAGCTTCTTCGATTTCTCAATAAAGAGAAATATGACCAATACTGGTTTGAATGTATATATAAAGATTTTTTTTTTATACTTCTTACTACTAGATAGTGTCCATAAATCTCATGATAGGTACCTAAAGATTCATAGTGAACTTCGATGGGAACTTCTCTTGAAGCAATAACGTGTTGATCTAGTTACCACCAAAGCCATAAAGGACTATCTAAATGGATTCTTTTATGCCAATAAGCTCCAATTGCATCGTAGGAATTACAAAAAAAGGGTTCTATTGTATACTTATAGTTATTATCGTCAATTTTTTCATTTTTATTGTTTTTTTTATTACATGGATTATACCTATTTGCACAAATACCTTGACGAGTCCCGCTCCTTAATACATAGAGCCCCATAAGTATATCTTGATTCGGTACCAAAATGGGATCCCCAATAGCTGGAGACAACATATTCATATGAGAAAACATAAGTAAACGAGCCTCCGCTTGAGCCTCTAAAGATAAAGGCACATGAACATCCATTTGATCCCTATCAAAGTCTGCATTGAATCCCTTACGGACTAATGGATGCAAGCAAATAGCATGTCCTTCCACTAAAATGGGTTAGAATGCCTGTATGTCTAATCTATGCAGAGTAGGCGCTCTATTCAACAATACAGGATGCCCCTGCATAACTTCTTGAAGTATTTCCCATATAGTCGACCTTTTTTCCCGAATTTTACTCTTAACAACTCCTATGTTCGAAGTAAGATGTTTCTAATTAGACCATGAATTACAAATGTCTGGAAAAGCTCTATTGTTATTTCACGAGGCAATCCACAATGATGAAATGAAAGTGAAGGTCCAATGACAATGATGGAACGGCTCGAATAATCGACCCGTTCGCCATGCAGGGTCTCACGAAATCTTCCCTCTTTGTCTTCAATTACATCTAAAAATGACTTGTAAACCTTATTATGGCCATCCCTCATTGGTTATCCATGGATTCCATTATCAAGAAGTGTATCCAGGGCTTCTTGTACCAATTTTTCCTGACACATTACTGATTCTCTTGGCGTAGATCTGCTTGTTGTTAATAGATCGGTAAAAGTATTATTCCGAGACATAACTCTTTTACAGAGTTCATTAATATCTGAACTCATTAGTTTACCCCCATCTATCTGAATGATCGATCTCAACTCGGGAGGAAGAATTGATAAGAGACATAAAACAATCCATTCTGGTTCTATATTTGTTCGAATAAAATGCTTAGCTAATTTCATGCATCTAACTAAAAGATCATTTCTTCTTCCAATTTTTTGATCATCCCATTCATTCCTCGTGGGAACTTCTTCTCTTAATTCTTTCCATTCTACCAATGAATAATCTATAATAATTTGTAAATCTAGATCGGTTAATTGTCCTCGGATAACACCCGCCCTGATAGAAATTTCTTGATTTCAAAATGTATCGAAACCTTAGGTAGTAAAAAAAAGCGGGATGCCGTATTTCTAGGATTGGATTTCATATTCGAACAAACCTCGTAATTGTAAGAAAGTAGGTTTTTTAGTTATGGGCCTAGCAAAAGAAAATTTGGGATACGATCCTATATGATCTCCTCCCCCCCTTCAAAATTGGACATGAGAGTTTCCACTCATCTGGCTGAAGTAGTCATACCAATACGAAATAAAGATAAAGAAAGGGGATCTCACTTTTAAATTAAATTCTAAAAAACCCCTAAAAAATTGACTCCTTACTCAAGTTCTCAGTGAAGATCAAGCAACATTCCATTAATTCAATTCATCTTTCTGATTTTATGAATTCTTTAATTATAAATTACTCCAGAAATGAAATGTGAAATTCTTAAGTAGTCTACTTCCTTCGAATGCCGAATTCCCTTAAATGAAAGGAGTGCCTTAGAATTCATACGGGATTTACTTGTTTATGTATTGTTCCATTCGATCGTTTAGGTCCTGCATCACCTTGACGGCTATGCCATATGTCTTTAAAGCCTATATGCGACGTATAGACTCCTGCAACCATGACATATTTGTTTATTTGAACATAAACAAAATTGCATTGCTTTCTAAAAGTAAGAGGAATGGTTAATTCCACAAAAAGAAAGAAGTCTTTTTTCACGAGGTATAACTAGAAATTCCTATTTATTTTTTACTGAATCGACCATAGACCAATCCCTTTTTTTGAGGGAGTATTGAATACACCCATAACTCTAAGCTTCATGTTACTCCTCCCAAGAGACATGTCAGATCCAGGGCATCCCAATTCGATTGAATGGGATGACAGTTTATCATTCCTAATTTGTAAAATAATAATTTCAATCAAATCACACATTGCAGTATCCTAGGCCTTCTAATTCTTTAAGGGGTTTATCTAAAAGATTCGTAATATAACTAAGAAGACGTTTCACATACCATACATGGGTTACTGGATATGTCAGTTTCATGTATCCCATTTGATATCTTTGTATCCGAGAATCAACAAATTCAACTCCACATTGTTCACAAAATTTTGGGTCTTCTTTTTCATCTCTGATCACTCGATAATTTCCACAAGCGCAAATTCCACTCTTTATAGACCCAAAAATTCTTTCACAAAATAATCCATCTTTTTCCTATTTATTGGTTTTGTAATGAAAAGTATACGGTTTTGTCATCTTTCTAACTATTTCTCCATTAGGTAGGATTTTAGTCACCCAAGCACTTATTTATTGAGGAGAAACTGATCTAATTCGGAGTTGTTGATGTTTATATCAATCGATCATAGAAGAAAAATTTTGATTCATTTCGATTAAACTTCCTTCCTATTAATCTAAAAGTTCTTCTCAGATACAAGGAAATGATTTAGTTCCAGAGCCAAAGATCGTAGTTCTCAAATAAGTAATCGAAAAGATTCTGGAACATCCTCGAGTTTAGGTATTGTTCCTCCAATGATCGTAGTACCAAGTACTTCTTGGCGAGCTCTAATATGATCAGATTTATAAGTAAGCATCTCTTGTAAAATATGAGCAACACCAAATTGCTTTAGAGCCCAAACCTCTATTTCTCCTACTCGCTGTCCCCCCAGCTTGGACCTGCCTCTAAAGGGTTGTTGTGTAACAAGTGCATAATTTCCATTGGAATGTTCGTGTATTATATCATCAACTTGCTGAATGAATTTTAAGATATAAGGCTTTCCTATTATAACAAGTTGTTCAAAAGGATCTCTCGTTCTTCCATCAAATATTTTGCCTTTTCTCGGATACTCGGGTTCAAATACCCATGGATTTGTTATTTGTTTACTGGGTTCATACAATTTAGAAAACACTAGTTTTCTTGAAGCCTCTTGTTCATATCTCTCATCAAAAGGTGTTATTCGATAATGTCTATCTAGCAGACTCCCTGCTAACCTAAATGAGCATTCAAATATCTGTCCTACATTCATTCGTGAAGGTACTCCTAATGGGTTGAAGACCATATCAACAGGTCTTCCGTCTTGCAAATAAGGCATATCCGATCTAGGTAACATTTTTGAAATGATACCTTTATTTCCATGCCTATAGCTACTTTATCACCTACTTTGATTTCACATTTTTTTTGAAATAAATACACAAATCATTTCTGGATTATAACTAGAACCCCTTTTTTTTGAATCCATCTCACATCAATAACTCGACCTCTACCACCTATAGGTAATTTTAGACAAGTTTCCTTTGAATTGGATACCTGAATGCCAAGTATGGCCCGTAATAATCTATCTTCAAGAGTATACAATGATTCTTTCGCCACCTGAGGCATTAATTTACCTACTAAAATGTTGCTTGTCTCAACCCAAGATCCCAGCGTCACAATTCCATTTTTGTCTAAATTATGTAGTAAACAACCTTTTAGATGCGGTATTTCGTTAGTGATCCTTTCAGAACCTTGGCTTGTCACATGAGTTTGAATTTCATATTTCTATATGTGAAAAGAAGTATAAATATCTCCATATATTAAACGCTCGCAAATGATTACAACATCTTCAAAATTGTAACCTTCCCATGGCATATAAGCTACTATTACATTTTTCCACAAAGTTAGTTCACCCTTAACTGTAGCGGCACCATCCACTAAAAATTGTCCCTTTTTAATTTATTTACCTCGTCGAACTTGGAGTTTTTGATGTATACAAGTATTTTTGTTGGAATGTTGATACATAACTAATGGAATGTTTAGAGTATCTCCATTGCCTGATAAAATGATCTTGTTAGTATCGGTATAAATGATCTTTCCCTCGTGTTCGGCTATAACGAGAACCCCTGAATCTAGAGCCACTTGGCATTCCAACCCAGTTCTAATAGTGCACTTCTCAGACCGAGAAAGCGAAACTGCTTGACGTTGCATATTTGAACTCATTAAAGCTCGATTCGCATCATTATGCTCGATAAAAGGAATGAAGGAAGCTCCAATAGAAAAATATTTGAAAGAAAAAATACTTCGAAGATGAACCTCTTCCCATGCAATAGTCAGGAATTCTTAGCGGTATCGAGTTGGAACAACCTATTCTTCCTGAATACCCTGATTCAAACCCAAAGAATTTCCTGCCACTACCATATAATATTCATCTCTACTTGGTGATAAATAAAGCATCCGTGCTTTTTTGATTTCTCAAAGATTTCATAAATAAAGCCCCCAATGACCAATCCTGGCTTGAATTGCTAAAGATCCAATAAGTCTGACATTGATTCCTTCAGATGTGTCCATGGGGTAAATGCGCCCATAGTGACTAGGATGGATATCTCGTATCTAAAAATTTATAGTTTGCCCAGTTAATCCTTCAGGCCCCAAATAACTCAATTTTCTCCCATGAACTATTTATGTCGATGGATTAGTTCGATCTAAAACTTGAGATAATGGGTATAATATGAAAAAAGATTCATAAATGGTTGTTAATGGAGTTGAAGTTACCAAATTCTGACGAGTTGGTATCAATTTATGCCTAATTGCTCCGGATATAGTTCCCTTAAGTACATTTTCTAAATGAACCAGAGCCAATCCGAATTGGTCTTGTAAAAGATCCACAACAAAACGAATATGTTTATTTTTCAAATGATTCATATCGTCAAGTGTACCCATTCAAAATTTCATTCCAATCAAATGATCTGCAGCTGCCAATATATGTCGTGGTAACAAAAATGTATTGTTTTGAGGTATATCAAGATTTAGTGTTTGGTTCAGATTTCATTGACTAATCCTTCCTAATTCACATCTTTGATGAAAGAATTTTTTTTGTAATTCCTTACATAAGGATTTAGAAAATATCGGATCCTTGCCTATATAAGAAAATTGTTGATAAAACTCCAAAATGGCATTTTCTTTTGACCCAATTTTTTTTTCTCCTTATCTATTAAGAAAGACAAGAAAATTTCAAGGTAGCAAACATTCTCTAGAATTTTTCTTTGATTCGAACCCATAGCTGATTATAGAACTAGAATAGATATTTTCTATTTCCTACTCACATGAGCCCATATCCTTGCTTTTTTTATCAATCTCTAATTCTAACCTTCCTCCCCAATCTAATATTATGGTGCTGGTATAGACCAAAATTTTGTTATGATCCAATTCTGATTGGTAATAATACCAGGGCTTTGTAATATTTGATTCATCATAATTCTGTATATTCCATTTACCATAGAAGTTCCAAGGGAATTCATTAAAGGAATGTTTCCAATAAAAATTGTTTCTTCATGGATATTCCTATTGGATTTCCAAATTAATCCTGCGGATACATATAATTCAGAAGAATATGTTAGTGATTGATATATAACATCTTTTTCTTTTATCAACGGTTCTACCAATTGATATGTTTTCACAAATAATTGAAATTCAATTTCTTGATCTGTATCTTCCATTTTTAGAAACTTATAACTTCTTCTTTTAAGCCTCGATAAATAAACCTACAAAATCCTTCAAATTGTATCTGATTAAACCCACGTATTGTAAACATTCCCTCATTTCCATCATCGAGCATTTTTTTTTAATTTCCCATTTATCAAAAAATCCCATTTCTTATTCTTTATAGAATCATATAAATATGATTCGATCTAGCAATAATGGAATTTATATTCTGCTTACTAAATCATATGAAATTTTACCCAACTCCATATATATATATGTGTGTGTGTGTGTGTGTGTAATGTATGAAATACATAGGAACGGAGGAATAAAGATTATACTCAAATTGGAATTTATAACAGAAAGATACAAATGGAAAAGAATTAATAAATGCCACTTAGACTCATGGAGTTTTGTACAGAATATCAAAAAAAAGTAATTCAATTTCTACCATTATTATGATATTACATATTCCAATTTGATTGGATGCTAGAAAAATAAATGTATTCATGATTTGATCTGTTTACAAAGATAAAGACATAATAATTAGAAACAATAAATATAAAGTTGATTTTTCTAGCTTTTGACTTTTCTGTGTATTCTATTGTTCAAAAAATGATTCATAGAGAAGAGAAATCTTTTTATTTATTCTATTTTTTTGTAGAATTTTTAGAATATCATTGAAGTGCGTAAGAAAGCTTGTATTTCTTTTCTTATGAAAATAAAATATGCATATATATACGTCTCTTTTTCTTCCTTTATTGCATTACAGTTTTATTTGGGACAACACATGCCGTGCTCGATCAAAAAATCTATTTTCTCTTCAATCTATTCAATGCAAAAGTGGAGCATGATAATTTCTTAATAATTTCCTATAGGTATCCTATATAGATAAAATATCCCATTAGATAGCTATGGTTATATACCAACTTATGCTCTTAGATTTATTGAAGCCATAGAAATTCCTTTTACTCAAGAAGGAATAGATTTTGATATATTATCAAAATTGTTAACTCCATCTATGAACCTTTTACATCAAAATTCAAAAAACAAAATGGATTGGTATGAATTTTTGACAAATGCAATTTTTTCAATCAGTATAGCTTATTTCAGAATATTTATAGCATCTTTTTTATATAAGCCTTTTTATTCATCTTTATAGAATTTAAACTTACTTAATTCATTTTTAAAAAAAGGTCTTAAGAGAATTCTGAGGGACAAAATAAAAAATTGGATATATGATTGGTCATATAATCGTGCTTACATAGATACTTTTTATGCAATATCTTTAACTGGTGGTATAAGAGGATTAACGAAACTAACTTATTTTTTTGATGGACGAGTAATTGACAAAATTCTGAATGGGATAGGTATTACAAGTTTCTTTATAGGAGAAAGTATAAAATATGTGGGGGGGAGTGGCATCTCTTCTTATCTCTTATTATATTTGTCTTATTTACTTTTTTTTAATTAATTTACCACTTTTTATTTTTAAATTTATATTTTTGGATTTCTTCTAATCTAAGAAGAATCTTTAAGTTTTGTTTTGTTCAATAATCTATATAAATATTGTGACACTTCATTTCTTATAGCATTTTCAAATCAATCATTTTTTATACTTATTATATCGAATATTGTGATATATATTTTCAAATCGAAATGGCTAATTCCATATCAAAATGGCTGATTCTATTGGTTAGAATCGAACAGAAGATTCACAAGAGGTTTTTCAAATACATATTTATTTTTTTTAATATTTCTAAATTCGAATTTTCTTAATTCCTATCTAGATTTTCATAAACTAGATGTTTTTTTATATTCATGACATGCTCCTTGTATGTTTATTAATTCAAATTCATCATCCTTATATTTTTTTTCCTTTCCATTCACTCAGATCTCTTTCGTTTCATCAATTTTGTCCGGATCCTCTCTTTCTTCGAAAAAAAAAAAAGAAGATAAAGGATCTTCTTTGATGGATACCTCTTGGTCCTGTTTAGTCCCCCCTTTCTTCCGTTTCTGAGGTTTTTTTTAGTTTCTTAGTAAAAATGGGTGACAGTGTTCTGCCTAAATAGTAGACATAGGTAATAAATAAGAGAATACTAAAGATTTGAGCCATATAATTTCTCAATTCTGACACAAGGTACTTATACTCAGTAAATCAGATAATCACATTAGACCTAATAGAATTATTTTGCTGTATCCAGACTAATACCAATCCAACCCATTTCATCAATAAAATATGACTAATTAACCAACCAACAAAACTACTTGTTACAAATAACATCTTGTTGTTGCATCGAAACATATAAATGTTGACTAATTTTGCTAACATTGAACTCGGTAAAATGAAATGGTTGAATAATTGAAAAATGAGATTATTTAGGAATACAAATTGAATGCGAAGATTACACATTGAATTTCTGCTAATAGATCCATAATAAAAAAAGTGTTTGTGATTGTTCCAAAAGAAATGAAACAAAAGACACGGTAGAGCTAGGACAGTTATTGTATGAGGTCTATCCAATGCTAAATGCAGAGGCGCATAATAGATCGATATGAACATCATGAGCTGTCTCGCAATAAAACCAGTTGTTGTTGATACCTTCTTCTCGGTTCCTTCTTCTCCTTCTTCCATAACCCGAGCTTGGAGAAGGAAGAGATAAAAGGGCCCTATGGAGAATGTGGTCAGAAATCCATAATAGAGTCTGACCACAACGACCGAATTAATTATCTTCATGCATAAGGATACTAGATTACCTAGTATAAAAGATTTCAAAATCATCACAAACCTCCCTTTTTTCTTTTTATTTCAATTTTTGGATTATTATATGATGATTTTGAAACTTTTCATATATAGAAATAGAAAGAGATAAACTAGAAACGATATCTCTTATGTCAATGACACCAAAGAGATATTAAATGAATAGAATTGGGATATGGATGGAATATAATGAAATAGAGCCATTTTGAGGTCATCTATGAAATGAGGCATGGAACAGAGCCACTTCGAAGAAGTTTCGGGGGTTACAAAGGAAGCTTCAAGTTCATATTGGTCATGGGTTAAGAACAGGAATTGAACTTTGTGAGATCTAATCTCCCGTTGTTCCTCAGTAGCTCAGTGCTAGAGCGGTCGACTGTTAACAGATTGCTTGTAGGTTTGAATCCTACTTAGGGAGATTTGATTCATTCCGAATTAAAGAATTCAGAATGAAAGGGTTCGCTTTGACCATTAAGAGTAGGTAACTCGTTCCCTATTTCTATTGCATTCTATCTCATCGCATCATATTCTGTTCTGCGATATTTGAGAATCACCGTCAATACCTCGATGTAGGTCCAGGATAATCCTTTGTTCCATAGTCATGGGGCTATTTACAGCTAGTCAATTAAGAATTATCAAATGTACTAGTACTAACAAGTGCATCAAAGATGCAGTCATCGATTCTCTTGAGATGTCATAATTATCTCGAGCAAACATATTAATTTAATGACGAGGAACGTATTTTTACTATGCTACTAATACTTGTACTTGCTCTGCTATTCCCTGTCTGAGGAAGAGTTACGGAGCGTAAAAAATATGATGATTTGGGTCGAGAATACTAATACTATATGGTAAAAAAACCATTTTTGATAAATTTTAAATCTAAATAAAAAGTAAGGTGATTCCATTTCGACAAAAGAACCACCTCCAAGTTCCATAGCTTTGAGTCCGCTATCCCGATCATGATTTTCCTACCCCTAGAGGAAAAGGTCCTTCCCTTTTGGGCTGGTTGTGGGTGAGGAGGGATTCGAACCCCTGACACCGTGGTTCGTAGCCACGTGCTCTAATCCTCTAAGCTACAGGCCCTACCCTGTCTCCACTAGATCTGTTCCTAGGAGTGCCCTAAAAGAAAAGGAACCTTTCCTCTTCCCAGTCATTTCATTTCGGGTTAAGAAGATGTGAAAGCGTCTTTCTCTCTGTAAGAATAGTGCGTTCCAAGGTGTGAAGTGGGAGAGAAAGGATTTCATAATTAAGGTTATGGTTTTGAATAAGATGACTTTTTCATTTTTCATTTTTTTTTCTTTTTTATATTGAAAAAGTAATAAGAATAAGAGGTGTTAAGCTTTTTATCATCCTAGCGTCAAGTTATTTTTCTGCACGACCTCCTCTACAGTATCGTCACCGCAGTAAAGTTTAACCACAAGTTCGGGATGGATTGGTGTTATTCTATGCCTAGGACACTAGAATATCGAACCATGAATGAAGAAAGGCATGCGAGAAAAGCATATTGGTGAGTGATTGTGAGGCTCCAACTTTTGACTAGAGGTGATACCAAAGGCCTCCGCCCTTCTATCCCTTGCATAAATAGAGAGGAAGGGCAGAGCTTTTGTTTTTTTCATGCTGTCAAAGAGTTGAAAATAGATGGTGAGTGCAGGTCATGCAGGAACAAGGTTCAAGTCTACCGATCTGTTAGGATGCCTCAATTGCATACATCACTGCACTTCCACTTAACACCTATCGTAATGATAAATGGCTCGTCTTACCGTGACCTTCTCTTGAATTCTCAAAACTTCTGTCACTCTATCCCCACAGGGGCTTAGAGCCCGTTGCTGTCTCGGCTGTGTTACTGAAGGCTCTAGGGAAGTCAAAATAAGAAAGCACTTATCTTGGGGTGGGCTTACTGCTTAGACGCTTTCAACAGTTATCCGCTCTACACTTGGCTACCCAGCGTTTACCATGGGAACGATAACTAGTACACCAGAGGTGTGTCCTTCCCAGTCCTCTTGTACTAAGGAAAGGTCCTCTCAATGCTCTAACGCCCACACCGAATATGGATCAAACTGTCTCATAAAGTTCTAAACCCAACTGATGTACTGCTTTAATGGGCGAGCAGCCCAACCCTTGGAACATACTACAGCCCTAAATGGTAAAGAGCCGACATTGAGGTGCGAAACCTTCCCGTCGATATGAGCTCTTGGGGAAGATCAACCTATTATCCCTAGAGTAACTTTTATCCGTTGGGCGACAGCTCTTCCACTTAGCACCGTCAGATCACTAAGGCCGACTTTCATCCCTGCTCGACGGGCGGGTCTTGTAGTCAAGCTCCTTTTTGCCTTTGCACTTGAGGGCCAATCTCCGTCCTGCCCGAGGAAACCTTTGCACGCCTCTATTACATTTTGGAAGGTTTACACCTCATAAAAACTATCTACCTGAGATTGCCCATTGGCCTGTAAGTCCTGACACAAGGTTAGAATTCTAGCTCTTTCAAAGTGGTATGATGGCTCGGGACCCCTCGAAAGGAGGCCTTCTTCACCTTCCT
The DNA here is from genome assembly GCA_021397835.1 of Moringa oleifera. Classification (NCBI taxonomy): domain Eukaryota; kingdom Viridiplantae; phylum Streptophyta; class Magnoliopsida; order Brassicales; family Moringaceae; genus Moringa; species Moringa oleifera. Next base: position 6,170,316 of record JAJFZO010000087.1, read on the forward strand.
CCTAAGCCACGCAAGAAAAACCTAAAGCCAATCCTAAGGAACAGTAAAGCTTCATAGGGTCTGTCTGTCCAAGTATGAGTAGTCTGCATCTTCACAGACATGTCTATTTCATCGAACCTCTCTTCGAGATAGTGCCCAAATCATTATGCCTTTTGTGCGGGTTGGAACTTACTCAATAAGGAATTTCACTACTTTAGGACTGTTATAGTTATGGTTGTCGTTCACCAAGGCTTCGATCATCGGCTCCCCTATCATCAAGTCACCAACTTCCTTAATCTTCCGACACTGGGCAGGTGTCAGCCCCCATACATGGTCTTATGATTTTACGGAGACCTGTGTTTTTAGTAAACAGTCGCCCGGGCTTGGTCACTGCAACCTTCTTTGTGAGGAGGCACCCTTTCTCCTAAAGTGACGGAGCTATTTTGCCAAGTTCCTTAGAGAGAATTGTCTCGTGCCCCTAGGTATTCTCTACATATGTGTTGGTTTCAGGTATAGGTACCCTTTTGTTAAAGGTCATTCGAGCTTTTCCTAGGAGTATAGGATGGGTTACTTTAGCATCATAGCGCCTGGTACTCAAACATTGGCTCGGGGCATTTTCTCTACCCCTTCTTACCCTGAAAAAAGCAAGGGCACCTTACGTCCTTAAACCGATAACCATCTTTTGACTAACTTAGCCTCCTCTGTCCCTCGAGACCAATAAGGGGTAGTATGGGAATATTCACCTATTGTCCATCGGCTATGCCTTTCGACCTGATCTTAGGCCCTGACTTACCCTCCATGGACGAACCTTACGGAGGAACCCTTGGGTTTTCGAGGCATTGGATTCTCACCAATATTTGCGTTACTCAAGCCGACATTCTCACTTTCGCTTCGTCCACACCTGCTCATGTGGGTGCTTCCCTCTAAGGAGGAACACTCCTCTACCGATGCATTTTTACATCCCACAGCTTTGGCAGATCGCTTAGCCCCGTTCATCTTCGACACAAGAGCACTCAATCAGAGAGCTATTACACACTCTTTCAAGAGTGGCTGCTTCTAAGCAAACCTCCTGACTGTCTCTACACCCCTACCTCTTTTATCACTAAACAGTCATTTAGAGGCCTTAGCTAGTGATCTGGGCTGTTTTCCTCTCGACGATGAAGCTTATCCCTTATCGTCTCACTAGCCAACCTTGACCCCTGTTATTTTAAGGTCATATCTATTATTTAAAGTTTTCCTCAATTTGGTATCGCTCTCACGGCCTGCACAGAAACAATGCTTTACCCGTAGATGTCCAGTCAACTGCTGTGCCTCAACACATTTCAGGGAGAACCAGCTAGCTCTGGGTTCGAGTGGCATTTCACCCCTAATCATAACTCATCTGCTAATTCTTCAACATCAATCGATTTTTGAACCTCCACTTAGTTTCACCTAAGCTTCATCCTGGTCATGGGTAGATGACTTAGGTTTAGGTCCTTAAGCAGTGACAATTGCCTTATGAAGACTCGCTTTCGCTACGGCTTCGGTGGGTTCCCTTAACCAAGCTACTGCCTATGAGTCACTAACTCATTCTTCAACAAGCCCACGGTCAGAGCCCTCGGTTCCTCCCACTGCTTGGGAGCGTACGGTTTCATGTTCTATTTCACTCCTCGATGGGGGTTCCTTTCACCCTTCCCTCATGGTACTACTTCATTATCAGTCACCACCCAGGAGTATTTAGCCTTGCAAGGTGGTCCTTGCTTATTCACACAGGGTTTCACGTGCCCCATGCTACTTAGCTCAAAGCGTAAGCTAATGATGCTTTCAGCTATTGGACTCTCGCCATCTAGGGTGTAGCATTCCGCCGCTTCACCTAGCAGCACAACGCTTTTATTGCTTTCTCACAACCCCGTTTTCACGATTTAGGCTTCTCCCATTTAGCTCGCACTACTATGGGAATCACTTTTGCTTTCTTTTCCTCTAGCTACTAAGATGTTTAAGTTCGCCAGGTTGTCTATTGCCTGCCCATGGATTCAACGGTAGTTCGAAAGGTTGACCTATTCGGGAATCTCTAGATCTACACTTATTTTTAACTCCCCAATGCATTTCGTCGCTTACTCACCCTTTCTCGTTTTTGGGTGCTTAGATATGCACCTTAAGCATTTCCTCATTTGAACCTCGCCTTTAACTTTAAGGTTATGCCATCCTAAGGTACTACTAAATGGAAAGATCTTATCTTATCAACATCCATGAATAAGAAATCATAAATCGAACTATCGAATTGAAAAAAATTGGATGCTATCATATAGCTTTGTATTGGCTAAGTTCATGAGTTGGAGATAAGCAGACTCAAATCGTTGACATTCGCCACAGGGTAAACCATCACCTATCAAGCCCCCAACTGATTCTACTATAGAGGCTAACAATAGACAATAACAACCCCTTAAACATAGCTTACAACTTTCATCGTACTGTGCTCTTCAAAGAGTAACTCTTCTCAAAATCTTAAAAGGTACTGAGTTGGAATCCCATTCTAACTAAGGATTCTTGTGGTTTCGGAGGATCCAGCTATAAGAAAACCAGGAACGGAGAGCTTTCCACTCTTTTTCACCTTAACTCTTTCGAATGCTGGTTTTAAGAATGAGTGATTGCCCTTTTTTGACCCTTACTGCCCAACCTAAGAGTAGATAGCTAATGCATTCCACTTATTGTCCGTGACCCATGGATACCAAAGGTGTCCTTGGGGTGATCTCATAATTCTTACGGGGTGGAGATGATGGGGTTGGTCCATGGATTTTCCTTCCTTTAATTGCATTTTGCTTAAAGGGTTAAAGGGAGATAGAGCATCAAGCTGTTCGCAAGCGCCAACTTGATCCTCTTCCCCAAGGATCCCAGATGAGGGAACCCTAGTAGAGCTACCGACTCTAACTACTGTCCATGTACGATCTATACTAGATCTGACCAACTGACCATCCTACCTCCTCTACGTTCTTGACAGCCCATCTTTGTCTCAGTAGAGTCTTTCAGTGGCATGTTTCAGTCCTTTTCCCCATTACTTAGAAAAAGTGAGCCATTGGTTTAGGTACAAGATACTATCATTACCACCTGGACAATTAGACACCTAACCCGTAATCGCAAAGACCCAATTACAAGAGCGGAGCTCTGCCAACTGAGCTATATCCCCCCAGCCAAATAGAGCATGCATGAAGGAGTCAGATGTTTTTTCTATTCTTTTCCTTGGTGCAGCTGGGCCATCCTGGACTTGAACCAGAGACCTCGCTCATGAAGTAAATCATCACACTTATGATCCAACCAATTGGGAGAGAATCAATAGATTCCTTTTTGGGAGCGATTCATCTTTCCCAAACGCAGCATACAACTCTCTGTTGTACTGTGCTCCTTAACTGTACTTGTTCCCCCCCTCTTCCTTACCATGGCAAGTATTTGTGAAATAACTCCAATGAGAAAAAAATAGAGGGCGTTAAGAGACCTTTCTGGATCAACCCTAGACACTCTAAGATCATTTTTCAAAGCTACTCCCATTTCGAGTCAAGAGATAGATAAATAGAAACATCCCACTGCACTAATCGGGGGCATTCGTAGTGACTAAGGGGGTCGAAAATCAAGAAGTGAGTTATTTATCAGCCAAGCATTCTTCTTATGGTTAGATCCAATCTCCTGGTCCCTACAGAAAGGAAAAAGAATTTCACGTTCTTCCTTTTGGGAAGGGAGGAAGTGTAACAACCTATTGATTGCAGCTTTCTCTAGACCTCCGAGAAAAGCATGAAAAGAAAAGGCTTGAATGGCACGATCCCTCCGTTACCCCAAAATGAAAGGGATGATCTTGTAGTTCTTGGTCTATGAAGATACGTTGTTAGGTGCTCCATTTTATTTTCCCATTGAGGTTAAACCTAAACCTGTGCTCGAGAGATAGCTTTCCATACACTGATAAGGGATGTATGGATTATCGAGAAGAGAGGAGCCGTGGTGGCCTCCCCCCGGACCACGCGGATCCTACGAGTGAATAAAAAGTTGGATCTACATTGGATCTCACCTGAATCGGCCCATCTATCCTACTGAAGAGAAGTTTGGTTTTAAACCCCGGTTCGAACAGGAGAAGTACACCAAGTTAATGTGCCTTGGATGATCTACATCTCAGGGTTAGGCATTAATGATCACATTGAACTATCCGTGTGGCTGAGAGCCCTCACAGCCTAGGCACAACGACACAATTATCAGGAGTGTGCTTTATCACTGAGCTAATAGCCCATCGTGCGAGCCTCCTATTGGGGGCCCGTATGCCAAGCCAAAAGCGAGAGAAACCCCATCCCTCTCTTTCCATTTTACGCCCCCATGTCCCTCCCGTGTGGTGACATGGGGGCGTAAAAGCGGATCCTATCAACTTGTTCCAACCTAGGATAATAAGCTCATGGGCTTGGTCTTACTTCACCGTCGAGAAAGGAAAAAAGGCTTCCATCTCCAAGTTTAACTTAGACGTAGCTCGTTTTTTTATAGGTGTGAAGCAGTGTCAAACCAAAATACCCAACAAGCATTAGCTCTCCTTGAAAAGGAGGTGATCTAGCCACACCTTCTAATATGGCTACCTTGTTATGACTTCACTCCAGTCACTAGCCTTGCCTTCGGCATCGCCCTCCTTGCTGTTCAGGTCAAGACTTCGCACGGTTTGTACAAGGCTCAGGAATGAATTCACTGCCGTCTAGAGTTGCAGCCTGTAATCCAAACTGTGGATGGGTTTTTGGAGTTAAATCACCCTCATGGGATCGCGAACCTTTGTCCCAGCCATTGTAACACGTGTGTCGCCCAAGGCATAAGGGGCATGATGACTTGACGTCATCCTCACCTTCCTCCGGCTTATAACCAGCATTTTGTTCAGGGTTCCAAACTTAACTGTGGCAACTAAACATGAGGGTTGCACTCGTTATGGGACTTAACCCAAAATGTTACGGCACAAGCTGACGATAGCCATGCAACACCTGTGTTCGCATTCCCGAAGGCACCCCTCCCTTTCAAAAGGATTCGCGACATGTCAAGCCTTGGTAAGGTTCTTCCCTTTCCATCGAATTAACCACATGCTCCACCGCTTATGCGAGCCCCCGTTAATTCCTTTGAGTTTCATTTTTATGAATGTACTCCCCAGGCGAGATACTTAACTCATTAGCTACAGTACTGCACAGGTCAATACGCATAGCACCTAGTATCCATCATTTACGGCTAGGACTATTGGGGTATCTAATCCTATTCGCTCCCCTAGCTTTCGTCTCCCAGTGTCAGTGTCGGTCTAGCAAAGTGCTTTCACTATTGGTGTTCTTTCTGATCTCTACGCATTTCACCGTTCCACCGAAAATTCCCTCTACCCCTATTGTACTCCAACTTGGTAGTTTCCACTGGCTATTTAAGGTTGACCCTTGGAATTTGACGACGAACTTAAGAAGCCACTTATTGATGCTTTACGCCTAATCATTCTAGATAACGCTTGCATCCTCTGTATTACCGTGGCTGCTGGCACAAAGTTAACCGATGCTTATTCCCCAGATACCGTCATTGGTTATTCTCCAAGAAAAGAAGTTCATGACCCGTGGGCCTTCTACCTCCATGCGGCATTGCTCCGTTAGGCTTTCGCCCATTACAAAAAATTCCCCACTGTTGCCTCCCGTAAGAGTTTGGACCGTGTCTTAGTCCTAGTGTGACTGATCATCCTCTTAGACTAGCTACTAATCATCGCCTTGGTAAACTATTGCCTCACTAACTAGCTAATCAGACACAAGCCCCTCCTCGGGTGGATTCCACCTTTTACTCCTCAGCCGATGGGGTATTAGCAGCCGTTTCCAACTGTTGTTCCCCTCCCAAGGGCAGGTTCTTACGCATTACTCACCCGTCCGCCACAGGAAATACCACTTGCCGTCCGACTTGCATGTGTTAAGCATGCTGCCAGCGTTCATCTTGAGCCAGGATCGAATTCTTCATAAGATTCATAGTTGCATTACTTATAGCTTCCTTGTTCGTAGGCAAAGCTGATTCAGAATATATACACGAATCATTTCTGGATTATAATTAGAACCCCCTTTTTCTGAATCCATCTCACATCAATAACTCAACCTCTACCACTTATAGATAATTTTAGACAAGTTTCCTTTGAAATGGATACTTGAATGCCAAGTATGGCCCGTAATAATCTATCTTCAGGAGCATACGATGATCCTTTTGCCACCTGAGGTGTTAATTTACGTACTAAAATATCGCCTGTCTCAACCCAAGATCCCAGCATCTCAATTCCATTTTTGTCTAAATTACGGAGTAAACGACCTTCTAGATGTGGTATTTCGTTAGTGATCCTTTTCGGACCTTGGCTTGTCACATGAGTCTAAATTTCATATTTTCGTATGTGAAAAGAAGTATAAATATCTCCATATATTAGATGCTCGCTAATGAGTACCGCATTTTTAAAATTGTAACCTTCCCATGGCATATAAGCTACTAATATGTTTTTCCCCAAAGCGAGTTCGCCATCAACTATAGCGGCACCATCCACTAAAACTTGTCCTTTTTTAATGCATTTACCTTACCGAACCTAAGGTTTTCTACGCATACTAGTATTTTTGTTGGAACGTTGATATATAATTAATGGAATGTTTAGAGTATCTCCATTGCCCGACAAAATGATCTTGTTAGTATCGGTATAAATGATCTTTTCCTCGTGTTTGGCTATAACGGGAACCCCTAAATCTAGAGCCACTTGGCGTTCCAACCCAATTCCAACAATGCACTTCTCGGACCAAGAAAGCGGAACTACTTGACATTGCATATTAGAACTCATTAAAGCCCAATTCACATCATTATGCTCGACAAAAGGAATGAGGGAAGTTCCAATAGAAAAATATTGGAAAGAAAAAAATACTTCGAAGATGAACCTTTTCCCATGCAATAGTCAGGAATTCTTGGTGGTATCGAGCTGGAACAACTTGTCCTTCTTGAATACCCTGATTCAAAGCTAAAGAATTTCCTGCCACTGCCATATAATATTCATCTCTACTTGGTGATAAATAAAGCATCTGTGCTTTTTTTGATTTCTCAAAGATTTCATAAAATGGACTTTTTAAAGACCCCCAATGGCATAAATTACTAAAGATCCAATAAGTCCAACATTGATTCCTTCAGACGTGTCAATGGGGCAAATGCGTGCATAGTGACTAGGATGGATATCTCGTATCTAAAAATTTATAGTTCGCCCAATTAATCCTCCAGGGCCCAAATAACTCAATTTTCTCCCATGAACTATTTATGTCAATGGATTAGTTCAATCCAAAACTTGAGATAATGGGTATAATCTGAAAAAAGATTCAAAAATGGTTGTTAACGGATTTGAAGTTACCAAATTCTAAGGAGTCGATATCAATTTATGCCTAATTGCTCCTGATATAGTTCCCTTAAGTACAATTTCTAAATGAACCAGAGCCAATCCGAATTGGTCTTATAAGAGATCCGCTACAAAAAGAATATGTTTATTTTTCAAATGATTCATATCGTCAAGTGTACCCATTCCAAATTTCATTCCAATCAAATGATCTGCAGCTACCAATATATCTCGTGGTAACAAAAATGTATTGTTCTGAGGTACATTAAGATTCAATCTCCAGTGCAGATTTCATCAACCAATCCTTCCTAATTCACATCTTTGGTGAAAGAATTTTTTTTTGTAATTCCTTACATAAGGATTCAAAAAATATCGGATCCTAGCCTACACAAGAAAATTGTTGATAAAACTCCAAAATAGCATTTTTTTTTTACCTAATTTTCTTTCTCTTTATCTGCTAAAAAAGAAAAGAAAATTTCATGGTAGTAAACATTCTCTAGAATTTCATTTAGATTCAAACCCATAGCTGATGATAGAACTATAATAGATATTTTCTGTTTCCTATGAGCCTATATCCTTGCTTTTTTATCAATCTTTAATTCTAACCTTCCTCCCCAATCTAATATTATGGTGCCGGTATAGAAACCAAAATTTCGTTATGATCCAATTTTGACTGGTAATAGATATCGGGGCTTTGCAATATTTGATTGATCACAATTCTGTATATTTCATTTACTATAGAAGTTCCAAGGGAATTCATTAGAGGAATGTTTCCAATAAAAATTGTTTGTTCTTGGATATTCTTACTGGGTTTCCAAATTAATCCCACGGATACATATAATTCAGAAGAATATGTGAGTGATTCATATACAACATCTCTTTCTTTTATCAATGGTTCTACCAATTGACATGTTTCCACAAATAATTAAAATTCAATTTCTTGATCTATATCTTCAATTTTTGGAAACTTGTAAACTTCTTCTTTTAAGCCCTGATCAATAAACCTGCAAAATCCTTCAAATTTTATCTGATTAAACCCAGGTATTATAGACATTCTCTCATTTTCATCCCCGAGCATGTTTTTTAATTTCCCATTTATCAAAAAATCCCATTTCTCATTCTTTATCGAATCATGTGAATATGATTCGATGTAGCAATAATGGAATTTATATTCTGTTTACTAAATCACATGAAATTTTACTCAACGCCATATATATATGTGTAATGTATGAAATACGTAGGAACGGAGGAATAAAGATTATACTCAAATTGGAATTTATAACAAAAAGATACAAATGGAAAAGAATTGATAAATGCCACTTAGACTCATAGAGTTTTGTATAGAATATCAAAACAAGTAATTCAATTTCTACCATTATTATGATATTACATATTCCAATCTGATTGGATACCAAAAAAATAAATGTATTCATGATTTGATTTGTTTACAAAGATAAAGACATAATAATCAGAAACAATAAATATAAAGTCCCCGTAATTGTTAAATATATAGAGAAATAGATCTATTTATCCCCGATTAATAGGTTTGGTTTTTTACTTTACTTCATTCAAATCATAGGTTCTTTTACTTTTTTGTGATGCAAGAAATTGTTTTGGTGTGATATAAGAAGTCTTTTTGTTTATTGGTAGTGAAAAAAAAATGGATAAATAACATAAGAAAAAGAGGCAGTATATAAATTTTTATTACTTTATCTATGTGTTTATTTGAGAATTTCTTGTATTTTTATTTACTATTTACTCTGTTCATTTATTTTTTTTGTTCATAATCAATTAAAAAATTTTAGTTTAAATTTTTTAGATTTTTTGCAAGTTTAATGTTTTGGTTTTGATTACGTCGTGAAATTGAATCTTTTTTTTTTTGTATTCCGATTGTATCTACACATTCTAATTATCTTTTTCGGGTTGCTAACTCAACAGTAGAGTACTCGGCTTTTAAGTGCGACTAGCATCTTTTACACATTTGTATGACTTTATAAGACCACAACTGATCTTGAAAGGAATGAATGGAAAAAATAGCATGTTGTATCAATGGATGTTGTATTAATGGAGAATTCGGATAACATATTTCTTTCTTTCTGGATCGGTACAAACCCATGTTTAAATTCTTGGTGCAGAACAAAATGAATTGAATTCAAAGTTGGGTTGAGTGAATAAATGGATAAAACTATATGACCCCAATTAGAGGGAAATAAAAAGCAACAAGTTTCTATCATAATTTGAATGATTACCCAATCTAATTAAATGTTAAAAATATATTAGTGCCTAATGCGGGAAGGACTTTTCTCATGAGTGGATTATCAATTTTTTTAATGAGTCCTAACTATTAGTTTTTCCATTATGGTTTGGAGATGAATGTGTCAAAGAAGCAGTATATTAATAATGAAAAAATATATATTTCTAAAATCAAAAGAGCAATTGGATTGAAAAAATAAAAGATTTCTAATCGTCTTCCCTATAAGCAACATAAATCAATTAGATGGAAAGAAAAGGGTAAAGAATCCGTTGATGAGTTTACCTGTTTCCGAGGTATCTATTCCTTTCTTACTATAATATCTTATTTCGACTATATCGCACTATGTATTATTTTATTACCGTTCAAATCGAATTGCAATTAAAATGGAGGAATTTCAAGTATATTTAGAGTTAGATAGATCTCGACAACATGACTTTCTATACCACTTATTTTTCGGGAGTATGTTTATACACTTGCTCATAATCATAGTTTAAATATAAATAGATCTATTTTGTTGGAAAATTTGAATTATGACAATAAATCTAGTTCAGTAATTATGAAACGTTTAATTTTTCGAATGTATCAACAGAATCATTTGATTATTTTCGCTAATGATTCTAACCAAAATCCATTTTTTAGTCACAACAATAATTTCTATTATCAAATGATATCAGTAGTATTTGCAATGATTGCAGAAATTCCATTTTCCCTAAGATTAGTGTCTACCTTAGAAGGAAAAGAGCCAGCAAAATCTCATAATTTACAATCAATTCATTCAATATTTCCCTTTTTAGAGGACAAATTTTCACATTTAAATTATGTATTAGATGTACTAATACCTTATCCCATCCATCTAGAAATCTTGGTTCAACCCCTTCGTTATTGGGTAAAAGATGCCTCTTCTTTGCATTTATTACGGTTCTGTCTCTACAAATATTGTAATTGGAAGAGTCTTATTACTCCAAAGAAATCTTTTTTTAATCCCAAGTTTTTCTTGTTCTTATATAATTCTCATGTATGTGAATACAAATTCATCTTATTTTTCTCCGTAACCAATCTTCTCATTTACGATCAACATCTTCTAGAGTCCTTCTTGAGCGAATCTTTTTCTATGGAAAAAATAAAACATTTTATGAAAACACACATCATATAAAAACCTTTGCTAATGGTTTTCAGGACATCTTATGCTTGTTCAGGGATCCTTTCATGCATTATATTAGATATCAAGGAAAATCCATTTTGGCTTAAAAAGATATGCCTCTTCTGATGAATAAATGAAAATATTACTTTGTCAATTTATGGCAATGTCATTTTTACATGTGGTCTAAATCATGAAGGGTCCGTATAAACCAATTATCCAAAGATTATCTAGACTTTCTTGGCTATTTTTCAAGTTTGTGATTTAATCCATTAGTGGTACGGAGCCAAATGCTAGAAAACTCATTTATAATAGATAATGCTATAAAGAAGTTCGATACAAAAATTTCAATTTATTCCTATGATTGGATCATTGGCTAAAGCAAGACTTTGTAATGCATTGGGGCATCCCATTAGTAAGCCGACCTAGGCCGATTCATCAGATTCTGATATTATCAACCAATTTGTGTGTATATACTGAAATCTTTCTCATTATCACAGTAGATCCTCCAAAAAGAAAAAAAAAAGAATTTGTATCAAATAAAATATATACTTCAACTTTCTTATGTTAAAAATTTGGCTCGTAAAAACAAAAGCACTGTATGTGCTTTTTTGAATAGTTTAGGTTCGAACTTTTTGAAAGAATTCTTTATAGAGGAAGAACAAGTTGTTTCTTTTATCTTTCCAAGAGCTTATTCTGCTTCGCAAAAGTTATATAGAGGGCGTATTTGGTATTTGGATATTATTTGTATCAATGATTTGGTCAATCATGAATGATTTGGTTATGGGATCGTGTAGTGTAAATGGAAATTTTTCATAAATGATTAAGAGATAACAAAAAAATGCATTCATTTCTATTACTATTATTAAATGTTCATACAGTAAAAATAAGAAAAGAAGAATAAGGTTGATTAACTGAGTATTCAATTCGAATTTCGTTTAGGGAAGAAACTAAGTTTTCTATGTATACATAAAGAAAGTTGTGTGCAATAAAAAATGCAAGCACGGTTTAGGGAGGGATTTTGTTACCTTTACCTATAGCTATTTTGTTTCATTTTAACAAATAAATTATCTATTCCATTTGACTAGTTCCGGGTTCGAAGCCCAGCAAGCCATTACATTATTATTATCTTATCAAAATGATATTCATATATAAAATGTATGGATATAAATCTGCATTCCACTTTTGTTTTGTAACTCATTTCATTCATTAAAAAAAAAGATTCTGATGAATCTAGATAGATAAAATCATAGATATATATTTGACATTGGTTGACATGGGTATATAAGTCATGTTATACTGTTGAATAACAACCTCTCATATTTCTATTTCTAGAGAATTTGTGTGCTTAGGAGTCCCTGATGATTAAATAAACCAAGATTTTACCATGACTGCAATTTTAGAGAGACCTAAAAGCAAAAGCCTATGGGGTCACTTTTGTAATTGGATAACTAGCACTGAAAACCGTCTTTACTTTGGATGGTTTAGTGTTTTGATGATCCCTACCTTATTGACTGCAACTTCAGTATTTATTATTGCATTCATTACAACTCCTCCTATAGATATTTATTTTTTTTTATTTTTCATGTCCGAGATTACGTCTTGGACCATTAGATAGGAATCTAAAGATGAAGAGAGAAACAAAGAATATCACTAAGGTGTAAACAAAGAGTTTAAGAGTAAGCATTACACAATCTCCAAGATCTTATCTTTATTGAAAAAAGAGAATAGATTCTTTATTTTTATACCACATATCTTATTTATTTTGACACCAAGAAATAAAGCGATTTCGATAATTTCTATAAATTAAATCAAATAGAAAAGATTTGATTTTTTGAGAATTCATTTGCAAGAAGATAATAGTTGAGTCTTTCCTATTACAAAATTTTTTTTACACCAACAATTAAGTATTATATTGTGGTGGACTCTAATTGGTTCTTTCAGTGAAAAAAAGGGTTAAAAATGAGGAAATGGGATGATCCAGATTTATCACGTCTACCCAAAAATTTCAATGTTTCAATTGGGGGTGCGTTCATACTGTAAGACTTATTTAATCTTCTTAATTGTTAAAATTTTTTTTCTCGAATAAATCATGAATTTTTCTAGGACAGTATTAAGGATCTCATCGAAAACTTATAATAGCTTACCAAACAAAGGCTAAGAGAAAAAAAGGAATAGGTATTATTGGCATAACGTCTACGATTGGATTCAAAAAAGCGTAGGCCTCGAGCAATATGACGAATAAAAAACTACTCGAAAAAAGGGTAAAATTAACACAGATACAGATCAATTTAAATATATTAAGCATAACAAATATTTTGTTCTTGTAGATAATTTGATTTTGATTGAGTTATTAATATGTTATTGATATAAGGTCCAAATGAAGAAAGGAAAGTAAGATAGAGTAGAAATACTTCTTTGAACTCACCCAATCAAAAATCCTTCCATTCTCACAAAAGAATAGAACAAATTATACTTTCATACTACATCTTAATTGAATTATATATAATGATCAATAAATTCAGTTTCATTTTATATCTACACATGTCAAAATCCTAACACCAATCTAATCTATTTGGGCTGGAATTGACAAACAACCATTAACAATATTAGTCTTTATTAGTGTTGAATAGAAATCTAAATGAGGCGTAGCCAAGCGGTAAGGGAACGGGTTTTGGTCCCGCTATTTGGAGGTTTGAATCCTTTCGTCCTACAGCATAGAATAAATATTATTCTTTTTGAACAACCTTCTATTTAAGAGTAAAATATTGGAGAGAATATGATTCTTGTTTCTAATTTTTCAAGATTCAGGGGGAAGAAAGATTTCTTTTTCACCACTTGAATCGAGTTCAAATAACATCTACTTGTGATCCGGTTAAAGTGGAAACACAGGTTACAAGAGTTGAAATTCAAAAATATATTTATTGTTAAATAAATAGTTAAATCTATTTATTGATATAAATATGTATTTTTCATTCATACAATGAAATAGGCATTGCATTTATACAATAAAATATGGAATTTATTTGAATTCTTACTAAGACTTTTTCTTCATAAATTCTCCATCTCGTTCATATTTCATATACAAATAGAGGAAAAAGTATAGATTACTATGTAGCGATCAAACAATGACTATTCATAATTGCATAATTGAATCAATTACATACTAGTTCCAAATTAGAGGAACGTTATGGTAAAACTTCGTTTGAAACGATGTGGTAGAAAGCAATGTGCAACTTGAATTGAAGGACATGATTTGCTATAGATTTTTACATCCACCACTTTACTTTATATAGGAATAAAGGTGCTCTTAGCTCGACATTCTTTGTTCTGTTCTACTAAAACCTTGATTTTTCTTGGGTTCTAATACAAAAAATAGTACGAGATAGAGCTCTAGGAAAAAGTATTTATTCCTTTCTCAAAGGGTAAGGATCTAGGGTTAGTACCAATCAATAAGTTGGAACAAATTCGTAAGGATATTTTTTTCGATCTAAAGTGTATGATGTGTGAATCAAGCATTCGTATGATTTTTTGATAGAAAGGAATCATAAACAAAAAAAAAGGCTTGTTGCTACCATTTTTAAAATGATTAAAAATCGCCAAAGTAATGTCTAAACCCAATGATTCAAAGCAAGGATAAAGGATCCTAGAACAAGGGAATACCATTGTGTTTTCAATTGTCTCAGCAACTGGATCAAATCGATTCTAAAGGAGACAAACAAAAAGGGGGTTAGAGACTACTCAATAAATGAAATGCCTAAGGGTTTTCTATTGACCTATTTGAAACTAATCCAACTTGAGTTATAAGAGTATGAATGCTTTTTTTTTCTTTTTCTAAAAAGAAAAGAAGAAAAAGGGATTTAAGACTTAAATGCCTAATTGATTTGGTCTTTTATGAATCTATTTGACATTCTAATTTTATACATAGACATAAACTCATTTCTAATCATAATCACTTTTTCTCGAGCTGTATGAGGAGAAACCCTTTTATACATTTCTAAGGGGGTAGTATTCATCTACATCTATCCTAATGAGCCGTTTATCAAATCATTGCAATTGATGTTCGGTCTCGAAGAGAAGGAAGGGATCTTCAAAAAGTAGGTTTTTATGATCCGATAAATAATCAAACATATTTAAATGTTTTTGTTATTTTATATTTCCTTAAAAAAGGCACTCAACCTACAGGAACTGTTCATGATATTTCAAAGAAGGCAGGGGTTTTTACGAAACTTAGTGTTAATCAAACGAAATTAAATTAATGAAATACAAAAAAGAAAAAAGGTGTGGATGACTCATATATAGCTTTGTATAAAAAATTCTTTACTTTTTCCCCCTCTTTTCCTCTATTCATACCTATTTATTTTTCCTAATTTAGTATTCCTACTAGAGAATATCGTGTTCTATAATGAAAAAATTTTATTTTATGAAAATTGATTTTGTTGATATAATTTTATTAGTATACAATACATAGAAAAAAATAAATGAAGAAATTGGTTTAAAAAAATATCATTTTTTTTTTACATTACCCTCACTGGGGTGATTTTCTTTCATTGTAAATCTATTAACAACTAAGAAAACAAGGGATTAAGGTTGTGTTTTTTTATTATAGATTTTTTATTTTTTTATTTCTTTTTTATATTCTTTTCTTCATATTCAATATTCACAATCATATTGACAGAGTGTATCGAACAAATATAATGCGATCATAAAGAAATAGATCTATTTATCCCTGATCCATAGGTTTGGTTTTTTACTTTACTTCATTCAAATCATAGGTTTTTTTTTTACTTTTCTGTGATACAAGAAATTGTTTTGGTGTGATATAAGAAGTCTTTTTGTTTATCGATAGTGAAAAAAGAATGGATAAATAACATAAAAAAAAGGCAATCTATAAATTTTTATTACTTTATCTATGTGTTTATCTGAGAATTTTTTATCTTTTTATTTACTATTGACTCCGTTCATTTATTTTTATGTTCATAATCAATTAAAAACCTTTAGTTTAAATTTTTTAGATTTCTTGCTAGTTTAATGTTTTGCTTTGATTACATCGTGAAATTGATTCTCTTTTTTTTTTTTTTTTTGTATTTCGATTATATCTACACATTCTAATTATTTTTTTCGGGTTGCTAACTCAATGGTAAAGTACTTGGCTTTTAAGTGCAACTAGCATCTTATACACATTTGTATGAAGAAAAGGATTCATCTATACCAACGGTAGAGTTTGTAAGACCACAACTGATCTTGAAAGGAATGAATGGAAAAAACAGCATGTCGTATCAATGGAGAATTCGAATAACAAATTTCTTTCTTTCTAGATCGGTACAAACTCGTGTTTGAATTCTCGGTGCGGAACAAAATGAATTGAATTCAAAGTTGGGTCGAGTGAATAAATGGATAAAACTATATGACCCCAATTAGAGGGAAACAAAAAGCAAGGAGCTTCTATTCATAATTTGAATGATTACTCGATCTAATTAAATGTTAAAAATATAGTAGTGCCTAACGCAGGAAGGACTTTTCTCATGAGTGGATTATCAATTTTTTTAATGAGTCCTAACTATTAGTTTTTCCCTATTATGGGTTGGAGAAGAATGTGTAGAAGAAGCAGTATATTGATAAAGAAAAAACGTATATTTCCAAAATCAAAAGAGTGATTGGGTTGAAAAAATAAATGATTTCTAATCATCTTCCCTATAAGCAACATAAATCAATTAGATAGAAAAAAGAAGGTAGAGAATCCATTGATGAGTTTACCTGTTTATGAGGTATCTATTCCTTTCTTACTATAACATCTTGTTTCGACTCTATCGCACTATGTGTCATTTGATAACCTAATAAACACCAGTTCAAATTGAATTTCAATTTGAAATGGAGGAATTTCAAGTATATTTAAAGCTAGATGGATCTCGACAATATGACTTCCTATACCCACTTATTTTTCGGGAGCATATTTGTGCACTTGCTCATGATCATAGTTTAAATATATGTATTAGATGTACTAATACCTTACCCCATCCATCTAGAAATCTTGGTTCAACCCTTTTGTTATTGGGTAAAAAATGCCTTTTCTTTGCATTCTTTATGGCTATGTCTCTACAAGTATTGTAATTGGAAGAGTCTTATTAATATATTCAAGATAATTACGTATTTACAAAATACAGCCCCAATTCATCCTATTTCATCAGATCTGGGATGTGATGTGGTTTCGAAGGATGAACTAGATATGGACAGCTCCAATAAGATTTCATTCTTGAACAAAAATTCATTTTTTGATTTATTTAATCTATTCCATGATCGAAACAAGGGGGGGTATACAAGTTATACCACGATTTTGAATCAGAAGAAAGATTTCAAGAAATGGCAGACTATTCACTCCATCAATAACCGAGCCAGATCTGGTGTATCATAAGGGATTTACCTTTTCTATTGATTCCTATGGATTGGATCAAAAACAATTCTTGAATGAGGTATTCAACGCCAAGGATGAATCAAAAAAGAAATCTTTATTGGTTCTACCTCCTATTTTTTATGAAGAAAATGAATCTTTTTATCGAAGGATAAAAAAAAAGGGTCTGAATCTCCTATGGGAATGATTTGGAAGATCCAAAACCAAAAATAGTGGTATTTGCTAGTAATAACATAATGGAGGCAATCAATCAATATAAACTGATATGAAATCTGATTTAAATCCAATATACTAACAACATAATGGAGCATTTGGAACATTTCGTTTTTGAGCAGAAGAGCTGTTCTCAAGTAGTGTTCGATTGATTATGTATTAATCAATATTCGATTGATTGGTTTGAGGTTATTGACATAAAAGATTTGTCTAAGTCACTTCGTTTCTTTTTGTCCAAGTTCTTTTTTGTCCAAGTTACTTCTCTTTTTGTCTAACTCACTTCCTTTTTTCTTAGTGAGTTTCAAGAATATCCCCATTCATAGGTCTGAGATCCACATCTATGAATTGAAAGGTCCGAAAGATCAACTCTATAATTAGTTGTTAGAATCAATAGGTCTTCAAATCATTTTATTTGAAAATTTTGAAACCTTTCTTATTGGATGATCATAATACTTCTTAAAAATCAAAATTCTTGATAAATAGAGGAATAATATCACTATTTTTGTTCAATAAGATACCGAAGTGGATGATTGACTCATTCCATACAAAAAAAAATCGCAAAAAATCTTTTGATGACATGAATTCCTATTTCTCAATGATATCCTATGATCAAGACAATTGGCTGAATCCCGTGAAACTATTTCATAAAAGTTCATTGATATCTTCTTTTTTATAAAGCAAATCGACTTTGATTCTTGAATAATCCACATCACTTCTACTTTTATTGTAACAAAAGATTCCTTTTTTTTTTTTGTGAAAAATGCCTGTGTCAAAAACTATGATTTTACGTATGGATAATTCCTCAATATCTTGTTCATTCACAACAAAATATTTTCTTTGTGCAGTGGTTAAAAAAACATGCTTTTTTGGAGAGAGATACTATTTCACCTTCACCAATCGAGTCACAGGTATCTAACATATTCATATCTAAGGATTTTCCACAAAGTGGTGACGAAAGGTATAACTTGTACAAATCTTTCCATTTTGCAATTCGATCCGATCCATTAGTCGTAGAGCTATTTGCTCGATTGCAGACATTTCTTGAACACCTCTAACAGAGGGATAAATAGTCAATTTTGAAAGAACTTATTGTCAACCACTTTTAGACATGAATCTATCTTATTCAGAAGAGAAGAACTTGCATCAGTATCTTAATTTCAATTCAAACATGGGTTTGATTCACACTCCATATTCTGAGAAATATTTACCATCCGAAAAGAGGAAAAAATGGAGTCTTTGTCTAGAGAAATGCGTTGAGAAAAGGCAGATGGATAGAACCTTTCAACGAGATAGTACTTTTTTAACTCTCTCAAAATAGAATCTATTCCAAACACATATGCCATGGTTCCTTACTTCGGCAGAGTACAAATATCTAAATTTGATATTTTTAGATACTTTTTCAAACCTATTGCCGATACTAAGTAGTAGTCAAAAATTTCTATCAATTTTTCATGATATTATGCATGGATCAGATATATCATGGTGAATTCTTCAGAAAAAATTGTGTCTTCTATAATGAAATCTGATAAGTGAGATTTCGAGTAAGTGTTTACATAATCTTCTTCTGTCTGAAGAAATAATTCATCAAAATAATGAGTCACCATTGATATCGACACATCTAAGATCGCCAAATGTTTAGGAGTTCCTCTATTTAATCCTTTTCCTTCTTCTTGTTGCTGGATATCTCGTTCGTACATCTTCTTTTTGTTTCCCGAGCCTATAGTGAGTTACAAACAGAGTTCGAAAGGGTCACATCTTTGATGATTCCATCATACGTGATTGAGTTACCAAAATTTCTAGATAGGTATCCTACGTCTGAACTGAATTCTTTCTGGTTAAAGAATCTCTTTCTAGTTGCTCTAGAACAATTAGGAGATTCTCTAAAAGAAATACGAGGTTTTGGCGGTAACATGCTATGGGGTGGTGATCCCTCTTATGGGGTCAAATCAACACGTTCTAAGAAGAAATATTTGAATATCAATTTTATCGATATCATTGATCTCATAAGTATCATACCAAATCCCATCAATCGAATCACTTTTTTGAGAAATACGAGACATTTAAGTCATACAAGTAAAGAGATCTATTCATTGATAAGGAAAAGAAAAAAACGTGAGCAGTGATTGGATTGATGATAAAATAAAATCCTGGGTCGCGAATAGTGATTCGATTGATAATAAAGAAAGAGAATTCTTGGTTCAGTTCTCCACCTTAACGGCAGAAAAAAAGATTGATCAAATTCTATTGAGTCTAACTCATAGTGATTATTTATCAAAGAACGACTCTGGTTATCAAATGATTGAACAACCGAGAATAATTTACTTAAGATACTTAATTGACATTCATAAAAAGTATCTAATGAATTATGAGTTCAATGCATCCTATTTAGTAGAAAGATGGAATTTCCTTGCTCATTATCAGATGATCACTTATTCGCAAACCTCGTGTTGGGCTAATAGTTTTTATTTCCCATCTCATGGAAAAACTTTTTCTCTAGGGGTATTTTAGTGATAGGTTCTATAGGAACTGGATGATCCTATTTGGTCAAATACCTAGCAGCAAACTCCTATGTTCTTTTGATTATAGTATTTCTAAACTAGATCCTGGATAACAAGCTTAAAGGTTTTTTTATTGATGATATCGATATTGATGATAGTGACAATATTGACGCTAGTGACGATATTGATGCTAGTAACGATATTGATGATAGTGACGATATTTATCGTGAACTTGATATGGAGCTCAAGCTTCTAACTATGATGATGCACTAACTATGTATATGATGTCGAAAATAGATCGATTTTATATCACCCTTCAATTTGAATTAGCAAAAGCATTGTGTCCTTGCATAATATGGATTCCAAATATTCATGATCTGGATGTGAATGACTCGAATTACTTATCCTTCGGTTTATTAGTGAACTCTCTTTCTAGGGATTATGAAAGATGTTCCATTAGAAATATTCTTGTTATTGCTTTGACTCAAGTTCCCCAAAAAGTGGATCCCACTCTAATAGCCCTCAATAAATTAAATACATGCATTAAGATACGAAGGCTTCTTATTCCACAACAACGAAAGCACTTTTTCACTCTTTCATATACTATGGGATTTCACTTAGAAAAGAAAATGTTCCATACTAATGGATTCGAGTCCATAACCATAGGTTCCAATGCATAAGATCTTGTGGCACTTACCAATGAGGCCCTATCGATTAGTATTACATAGAAGAAATCAATTATAGACACTAATACAATTAGATCTGCTCTTCATAGACAAACTTGGGATTTGCGATCCTAGGTAAGATCGGTTCAAGATCATCGGATCTTTTTCTATCAAATAGGAAGGGCTGTTGCACAAATGTACTTCTAAGTAATTGCCCCGTAGATCCTACATCTATCTATATGAAGAAGAAATCATGTAATGAAGGGGATTCTTATTTGTACAAATGTCAGAAAGATTGAGAAAAATCAATCATTGGGCATATTAGCACGCTTATTCCGTCTTATTGTCCGTCCACCCCAACGTCTATACAAAGGATTACGTATGGGCAATATTGAGACCATCTTGCTGATTCTCATGATTTCAATAGCTATACCAGTGATTTGGAGCAGATCTCTCAAAAAGTATTTAGTGCTCATTTTGGCCAACTCTCTATCGTGTTTCTTTGGCTGAGTGGCATGTATTTTCATGGATAAGCGATTGTACTCATATTGGACCTAGTGCCCAGGTGGTTTGGCCAATAGTGGGCCAAGAAATCTTGAATGGCAATGTGGGTGAAGGATTTCGAGGAATACAAATAACCTCTAGCTTTTTTCAGATTTGGCGAGCATCTAGGATAACTAGTGAATTACAACTCTATTGTACTGCAATTAGTGCATTGGTCTTTGCAGCCTTAATGCTTTTTGCTGGTTGGTTCCATTATCACAAAACGGCTCCAAAATTGGCTTAGTTCCAAGATGTAGAATCTATGTTGAATCACCATTTAGCGGGACTACTAGGACTTGGTTCCTTTTCTTGGGCAGGACATCAAATACATGTATCTTTACCGATTAACCAATTTCTAAATGCTGGAGTAGATCCTAAAGAAATTCCATTTTCTCAAGAATTTATCTTGAATTGAGATCTTTTGGCTTAACTTTATCCAAGTTTTCCACAGGGAGCAATCCCTTTTTTTACCTTGAATTGGTCAAAATATGCAGACTTTCTTACTTTTCATGGAGGATTAGATCCATGATTGGGGGTTTATGGCTGATCGATATTGCATACCATCATTTAGCTATTGCGATTCTTTTCCTGATAGCGGGTCACATGTATAGGACCAACTGGGGTATTGGTCATGGTCTAAAAGATATTTTAGAGGCACATAAAGGTCCATTTACAGGTCAAGGCCATAAAGAACTATATGAAATCCTAACAACATCATGGCATGCTCAATTTTCTCTTAACCTAGCTATGTTAGGCTCTTTAACCATTGTTGTAGCTCACCATATGTATTCCATGCCCCCTTATCCATATCTAACTACTGACTATGGTACACAACTGTCATTGTTCGCACATCACATGTGGATTGGTGGATTTCTCATAGTTGGTGCTACTACGCATGCATCCATTTTTATGGTAAAAGACTATGATTCAACTAATCGATAAAACGATCTATTAAATTATGTCCTTAAGCATCATGATGCAATCATATCACATCTCAACTGGGTATGTATATTTCTAGGATTTCACAGCTTTGGTTTGTATATTCATAATGATACCATGAGTGCTTTAGGGCATCCACAAGATATGTTTTCAGATACTGCTATACAATTACAACCAGTCTTTGCTTAATGGATACAAAACACCCATGCTTTGGCGCCTGGTGCAATAACCCCTAGTGAAACAACGAGCACCAGTTTGACTTGGGGGGACGAGGATTTAGTAGCAGTGGGTGGCGAAGTTGCTTTGTTACCTATTCCATTAGGAACCACAGATTTTTTGGTACATCACATTCATGCATTTACGATTCACATGACGGTATTAATACTCTTGAAAGGTGTTTTATTTTCTCATAGCTCATGTTTGATACCGGATAAAGCAAATCTTGGTTTCGTTTCCCTTGTGATGGGCCCGAAAGAGGGGGGACATGTCAAGTATCCGCTTGGGATCATGTCTTCTTAGGACTATTTTGGATGTATAATGCAATTTCAGTAGTAATATTTCATTTCAGTTGGAAAATGCAATCAGATGTTTGGGGTAGTATAAGTGATTAAGGGGTGGTAACTCATATCACGAAAGGAAACTGTGCGTAGAATTCCATTACTATTAATGGGTGGCTCTGTGATTTCTTATGGGCATAAGCATCCCAGGTAATTCAGTCTTTATGGTTCTTCATCATCTGCATATGATCTTTTTTTTCCTAAGTGCTCATTTTGTATGGGCTTTTAGTTTAATGTTTATATTCAACGAGCGTGGTTATTGGCAAGAACTTATTGAATCCATTGTTTAGGCTCAAAATAAATTAAAAGTTGCTCTTACTACTCAACATTTATCCCGATGAAGGAAAAGGAGTAATTTATAACAAAGTTTTTATGTTGTTGATTTCTAAGCATAATGTTTCTTCCCCTATGCCGCCTATTGGTATTAGTGTAGTAGGACTGACCTGCAATACAGAATCCATAGGTGTAACCTCGCACTCAATACTGGAATCAACAATTGAAGCATCTGAGGCTGCATTAATCGTGGATACACGACAGAAGGGATTGTTTTATTTATATTAAAAACTTCACCTTCAACAAGCGTAGATTTATTTCAACAATCTTTTTCTTTCTATCCTGAATCATATGTCTTTTTCCTATTCCTAAGACTGAGGGCAAAAAATTAAAAAAATAATAATGATAATCAAATTGCACCATCTCTGTAATAGATAAATGCCTATTTTTCTCTTGAAGTTGTCGGGATTATTTGTAATAAGATATTGGCTACAATTGAAAAGGTTTTATCAATAAAATTTACATTTACACACGATCTAGGCATAGGTAGTAATCCATTCCATAATTCTTTTCATTACCTCTCGTGAGAAAATGATCCCATAAATAAAGGAATTGTACAATACGAACTAATATAAAAGCAGACTCATTAAAATTCAAAAAAAACCTTCTACCTCTTTTTTTGACAGGAATCAATAAAATATAAGAAATATTTGATTTGTTTGAATCCGATTCGATTTCATCAAAATTTATTAGTATCAAAATGAAAGTGACTATTTCAATTTCATCGAAGTTGAAGAATCAAAGAATACATTAGGATAAATCGAAAAGTTTTGATTAAATTATAGGAAAAATAATCGAAGAATCGTTCTATGATGAAAATAAAATAACCCCACCATTTCAATTTTTTTTGTTTTGTGCATAGCAGGTATACATTATACAATCAAATTTCAAAAATATATATATAAATAAATAAAGAAAAATCCTTGAAATGATTTAGAAATTTGTAATACATCCGTGAGGTATTTGTAATAGATCTACAGGATAAGGGGTTACTGTTGAGGGGTTTAAAACTGTAAAAGAAGTTTAGAATTCTTATGGAAATTGAATTAGAATTAGAGTCTAAAGAGTATTATGAGCTAAAGGTAGTCTAAAAAAAATTAGGAATAACTCGCTATTCACTCGGGTGCTCAGTCATAATCATTATGTAGGAGAGATGGCCGAGTGTTTCAAGGCGTAGCATTGAAACTGCTATGTAGGCTTTTGTTTATCGAGGGTTCGAATCCCTCTCTTTTCGTACTTTCTATTAATTCACCATTCTTATGTTACTGACCACAATGTATCAAATCAAATAATAGTTGATATCAAACAGTTAGACCTTAGACCTTTCTTTGATATGGATTCTCTATTCCTAATTTCTTTAGTACGGATCCCTTACCTTGTGCCCTTTTACTTAACCTTGACTTAGGCAAAAAATAGGGCAAGGTTGTATGAACTATTGTTTCGTTATTTTAAAAAAGTTAAGTTTAAGTCTAACGAGAATAATATTCTACGATAAGTAATTCATTGATTTTCAAACTGACCCATTTCCTATCTATTATTTGATTGACTAATCCTTCATATTGGAATGCGTGAAGAGTTAAATGTTTTGGCAATTTCCATGGGTGGATGAATCAAGAAAATTTTGAATCGACGCTCTAGATTTTTGTTCATCCCTCATTGTAATAATATATTGGGATTTGCAACGATAACTTGGTATATCTACTATACGACCATTAACTAAAATATGTCTATGGTTAACTAATTGGCAGGCTTGAGGAATAATCAAAGCCATAGCCAATCAAAAAAGGATGTTATCCAAAGGCATTTCAAGTAATTGTAATAAAACTTGACCTCTTGACCCTTTGGCTTTTTCGGCGATACGAACATATTTAAGTAATTGTCGTTCTGTAAAATCATAATGAAAATGCAATTTTTGTTTTTCTTCTAAACGAATACAATATTGAGATTTTTTTTCGGAGCGCGATTGGTTTCTAAGATTGCTTCCTGTTCTAGGCCTTTTACTAGTTAGTCCCGGTAAAGTCCCCAGACGACATATTTTTTTGAAACGAGGCCCTCAATAATGTGACATAAAGACTCTTTATTTTTATTGAAATTTTATAAACCTAAATTAAAAGTGAACTAAATGATAAATGAAGCGAAATCCACTAAAGTATTATACTATAAAGAATAATGAGATCAATTATATCAATATCCAAATCCATTTTTTTATTGTATATACAATATATATAAATCCAATAAATCAAAAGAATTTTTCGTTTTTTTCTTTGATTTATTCTGCATAGATCTAACTCTTCTAATTTTTATTCATGATTGGAAGTTTCTATAACATAATAGAAATGGTGACTCTTGAAAAAAGGGGAAGAAGTCTTTTCAATGTTTTTTGATTTTGAAAAGACATTATCAATCATGGAAAAAATCAAGCAAATAGAGAAAAGCTGGCTATTGAAATCGAACCGATGACCATCGCATTACAAATGCGATGCTCTAACCTCTGAGCTAAGCGGGCTCAAATAACCGAAATTGGACATGCAAGGGAATTCAGTAAACTACTAGATCTTATCTATTAACTATTCATTCTTAGCAATTCATAATTAATATAATATATATCATAATTAATACAGAAAAGAATAAAGAATATAGAATAAAATTTCAAATAAATATTGAATATTGAATATGATAGAATAGAACATAACCATTAATAGAATATAGCGACATAAATAATTTCGAATTTCTATTTCGTTATTTTGGATAGGAAATGCGTTGTTTTAATTTAAATGACATCTGATTTAGAATTCGTGTTTTTTTGTGTTCTAACCTAATTCTATTATGTTATTTCATTTTTAATTTTTTTATTACCTTATATATAATTCTATTCATAAATCTATTTATTTATAACTAGATTTAGAATTCCAAATATAATAGAATCATAATCTAATAATTAGATTTAGAATCTTTTTACACATTATAGAATTCTAAGTCTAAATGTCTAAATAATAAATAATTGGACTTTTTTAGACTAAATTAATCGAATTCTCTTAGAATTCTAAATCCACATTAATGGAATGATTAGTTATTATACTATAAATTATAAACATAAATATAAATAATTATAAATTATAAATAATTAATATTAATTAAAAAATAAAATGAATATGGAATAGAAAGATGCAACCTAGATAAATGCAGTCATGATTATAATGAGACATTCTCCGTTTTGTTTTCATGGAAGTTAAGACGAAAAGAATCGAACATTCGAGTATTTCACCAAATTGCAAACAAAAATGAGAATAAGAGGAACATATATATATATATGTGTGTGTGTGTGTGTGTGTGTGTGTGTGTGTGTGTAGTATATATCCATCTATATTGAATTGTGAATACAGAAATGATAGAATCATTTTTGATTAAACCAAATAAATATGAGTCCAAAATACCAATACGAATTGAGATGAAAGAAGATAGGCAAGAAATCAAATAGGAGTAAGCATTTTTAATTCAATATAAGAATCGGTATCTATATTTAATGAATTCAACAATTTCAGCATAATAAAAGAAAGGGGGGAAGGGCATCATAATAAGATCCTAATCTCAAAGTAAAAAAAAGGGGATATGGCAAAATTGGTAGACGCTATGGACTTAATTGGATTGAGCCTTGGTATGGAAAGCTACTAAGTGTAACTTTCAAATTCAGAGAAACCTGGGAATGAAAAATGGGCAATCTTGGGCCCAATCCTATTTTACGAGAACAAACAAGGGTTTAGAAAGCAAGAAAAAAAAGGATAGGTGTAGAGACTCAATGGAAGCCGTTCTAACAAATGGAGTTCACTACCTTGTGTTGATAAAGGAATCCTTCTATCGAAACTCCAAAAAGGATAAACTTATATATGCATACGTATACATAATGCAAAACTATCTCAAAAATGGCGATCTAAATCTAGATTTCTTTTTTTATGAAAAAAAGAATTATTGTGAATCAATTCAAAGTTGAAGAAAAAATCAAATATTCATTGATCAAATCATTCACTACATAGTCTCATAGATCTTTTCAAGAACTAATTAATCAGAGGAGAATAACGATAGAGTCCCATTCTACATGTCAATACCGACAACAATGCAATTTATAGTAAAATCAAAATCTGTCGACTTTAAAAATCATGAGGGCTCAAGTCCTTCTATCCCCAAAAAAGTTTGTTTGACACCCTACCTATTTATTTATCT
This sequence comes from Moringa oleifera, assembly GCA_021397835.1. NCBI lineage: Eukaryota > Viridiplantae > Streptophyta > Magnoliopsida > Brassicales > Moringaceae > Moringa > Moringa oleifera. The sequence goes on from JAJFZO010000087.1 coordinate 6,197,413, forward strand.
TTATCCTACGCTCCTTTTTTTTTTTTTAAGTTATTCAAAATTCATTATCTTTTTCGTTAATCCTACTCTTTTACAAACGTATCCGAGTAGAATATTTTTTTTCTTATTACAAGTCTTGTGGTATATATGATAGACATGCAAATGAACATTCTTGAGCAAGGAATATCGATTTGAATGATTCACAATCCATATCATTATTCATACTTAAACTTACCAGGTATTCTTTTTGAAGATCCAAAAAATTCTCGGTCCAGACTTTCAATTAATACTTTTTTTGTTTTAATTGACATACACCCAAGTCATCTAGTAAAATGAGGATGATGCTTCAATAATGGCCGAGATAGCTCAGTTGGTAGAGCAGAGGACTGAAAAGCCTCGTGTCACCAGTTCAAATCTGGTTCCTAGCATAGGATTAATTTGTATGAGTCTCTATTCTACGAATTAATTGACATGGATCGATCATAATAGATACTTGTCAATCTAAGTGTCTAGAAATAAACATGCTTTTTAGATGAGTAAAGAGTATAGTATATAAAGTATGTATATGTAGTAAAAGACAAAATTCAATTATCCTTCCTTGCTTTTTCTTTTTTATTTGTGGCTCCTCACATTCAACAAGAATGTTAATATTTCATGCATATTGGAAAGGTTAAATTGGTTGGTTGAAAACTCCAATAAAAGAAGTCTAGAGTTCAAGGTGGAAATATCCAAGATTCATTTCAGATACAGCACAAATAGAATCCGATCCCCTTGCATTTATTTATTTTTCTTTCATATTTTCATATTCTATTTATTCATTCTCTGTTATGTGACCTTATAGCTAGAACCCACTAAGTGATGTGCGCGATACAAAGTTCATGATGCAAAACTCTTTTAGTTCATCCTATTGGCTGGGCTTATGTGAAATACATATCTTTCAAATTTGAGAATCTCTTAGTCTATTCATAAGAATATGAATACGAATGAGACCTCAATTACTCTATTTGATCTAGAAGAGAATAGAACAGACAAATATTCCTTGTCATTGTAGAAGTGAAGATTGATTTGTTATCATTTAATGAGCATCTTGTATTTCATAAAAATTAGGGGCAATATAATCCTTATGTAAAGGCCACCGTATCCAACTTTCGGACATTAAGATATGTTTCAGACGTGGATGATTATCATAAGAGATTCCTAACATGTCATAAGATTCCCGTTCTTGAAAATCTGCACTTTTTCAAACCCAAAAAATAGATGGAATTCTAAGATTACTCCTTGGAGCAAATGTTTTTATGCATACTTCTTCCGGTTGATCTATACCATATTCTATTCTCGTAAGATGATACACACTGGCTAAGAGTCTGCCTGGTGTCACATCATAGGCAAATTGGGAGCATAGATAATTGTAACCATATGCATATAAAATTACAACAATGGAATGTCAATCCTCGGGCTTTATTTATAAAGTCTCTATGAACCAGCCCATGTTTGACTAGCCAAACAGACAAAGGACCCTGCATCCTTTTTTATTTCGCCTCGTGCTTTTTTTTGTATAAGATAAGTATTTCACATTTATGATGAACTCTAATTTATGAAGATTAATTCGCTCTTTCCTTATTCTATGGAATCCTGCCTAATTCATTAATTCGTGGGAAGATACTGAACTTTTGTATTTGAAAAATATTTCAGTAAGGATATCTAAAGTGGATGATGGTTGATAGAGTAATTCTTGATCATAATTTCCAGTATGCGTACTGCATACAAAAATAAACTTGTGATTGGTAGTAAAACACCGATTCCCCTGTTGAGATCAAATTCTATCTTCATAGATTTCTTAACATATTTTCTTACGAAGTTTTGTTATAGCATCTATAACTGCCTCTGGTTTAGGTGGACAGCCTGGCAAATAGACATCCATAGGAATTAACTTATCAACTCCTCGAACAGTACTATAAGAATCGGTACTGAACATCCTAATTGTAATTGTACATGCTCCCATAGCAATAACATACTTTGATTCAAGCATTTGTTCATGTAATCTCACTAAAGAAGGAGTCATTTTCATTATTACTGTACCGACTGTTAAAATTAGGTCTGCCTGTCTAGGACTCGATCTTGGTACCAATCCATAACGATCAAAGTCGAATCATGAGCTTATTAATGAGGCAAATTCAATGAAGCAACAACTGGTACCATAAAGAAGCAGCCACAAACTAGAAAGTCTTGACCAATTTGAAAGATCGTTTAATGTAGTTGAAATAACTGAATTTTGGGTTGTTCGATCAACTAAGGTAAACTCAATGGAATTCATAATCGTCTCAATGTTCTTAATGATTTTTTTTTACTTTTTTCTTTTTATTGTTATTGTCTGAATATTCAAGAATTAAGACCATTCCAATGCTTCTTTTCGCCACGCATAAACTGAACCAACAATTAGGATAAGCACAAAAATGAAAGCTTTTATAAAAATGGATACCCCCAATACATCGAAACTCGTTGCCCATGGATAAAGAAAAACTGTTTCAACATCAAAAACAACAAAAACTAGAGCAAACATATAATAATGAATTCGAAATTGTAACCAAGCATCGCCCATTGGTTCTATACTCGATTCATAACTAGGAAGTTTCTCTAGACCTTTTCTAATTGGAGCTAAAACTCCAGAAATTAGAAATGCCAAAATAAGAATAGCTATTGATATTATTAGAAATGCCCAGAAAATATCACATTCGTAAAGTAGAAACATAAACGAACTCCTATGAATGTGGAAAATATACCGGATTAGTCGATTTGAATTAGAATTGATTATCAAGTCGTACATAACTGTTTAGTCAAAACAAAATTTTAGTTTGATCAAATCGTCTAGTTTTGTTTGTTTGTCGTGGTACATATCTCGTTTTAAGATTTATTGATTGGAATCCTATTTTATTTCCATTACACTTATTTTTTAATATAGTTCGATATAGTATAAATAAATATAGATTTCTTTTATACAAAACAAACCAAACTTTCTTACTTTCACCTCGCTTCGTATTTTTGTAAATAAAATAATAAAATACGGTGAAAATTCTAAACTAAATAGAATTCTCATATTTTAAATTTCTAATATGTATTAGAGTATTAGAAATTAAAAAATCTTAAATTAAAATTAGAAATTCTAAATCGATTTCTTATTCTATGTTCAATATTATTATCTATTTTCAATCTATTTTCATTATTTTTATTTTATTATTATATTATATTAATAATATTGTTTTTTATATTAATAATATTATTTTAATGTTAATTATTTTTTATTTTTAATTTTAAAATTATTTAAATAAATAAAAGATTTTATTATTTATATTGATATTATAAAAATAAAACATTATGTTATTTATGTTATGTTTATGAAATTTTTTTTTATGAAAATCTCTTCATTTTGTAGATTCTAATGTGTCCACAAATGCAGTAAGGCATTCCTAGATCCATGTGGCTTACTATTATATTCGATTGGGGTTGAGTTAGGTTTGAGTTTTTATCTTTAACCGGGTTTATGTTATAATTTTGAATCAACAAATTCAACAAGATTCAGTGGGTATACAAAAACAAGAAGTATCACTAACTCTTTGATTGTAGACAGTAAAAGAGAAAAATTCATATAAAATCAGTCCTCCTACGAAGATTAATGAAGGAAAATTGCTTTATTTTGGTTGATCCGAGATTAGAAAGAGATATATAGTGAATGGATCCATTGAAATGAAATGCGCTGTTGTTTTCAGTTTTGCTCTGAACGACCCCCATGTGAGCAGGCTTATAGGAATGATTTTATTTCGATGAACCAAGCAAGCAGAAGGGACCTATTACAAACAAGAAAGAATACAATAATGAGGAAAATACTATACAATTTTTTGTATTTGAATATTATCTATTTGATTTATAATATTATTTATTCATAATATAAATAATATTATATTTATAATTTATAAATAAATAATAAAATAATATAGGTATAGGTAGGGCTATACAGGTTCGAATCGTAGACCTTCTCGGTAAAAAAGATCAAACTGATTATTATCAAAATGATTTGAACTCTTTCAAAGACCCAACATGCATTTTTATTTTTATTTCTTTTGCATTGGGCTCTTTCATTAACTGATATTTATATTAGTTAGTCTACCATATTTTTTCTCAACATAAAGAAAAGAAAATAGGTCCACGTGCTCTAATTCATTATTTGAATTATAATACAATACAAGAGCATTACCAAAGTGTTTCAAAGAAGGGTTATCTTGACGTAGGTTTGCTTCTGGCCTAGATCAACCTAAGTTAAATGGAGTCTCTATCATCCTGATTAAAAAAACAAACATGAAACCTCATACACCTTAAGTTTCATAGTCATAGGATGAAAAGAGAATTTTGAGGTCCTCATACTCATTATGCCTACCATTGAATAGACTGGGTATTCACCCTATCAATATCTCAAATCAATGATGGATTCTATTTGGCTCCCACCTAAAAGGGCTCCAAAATCAGACTGAACCATTTGTCAGGCTATTGTTCTCTTGTTCCCGAAAAGTCATGTAGTAAGACATTGATTTCTCAATAAGATAAGATCAACCAATTCGTTTGATTGCATGATGGACTCCTCTGAAACACATTGGCGCACGTGCAAACGAGGTGCTCTACTTAACTGAGCTATAACCCTTATGTTTGTGATATACATTTTATCTTATCATATTATGTAGATAATTTCTTGTCAAGATGAATATTACATGATCTAACATCATATCTCTTTGATCTATTTGATTGGTATTGCTTATAAGTAATATTGGATTTATAATCCATCGATGTGATTGGTGTCCCTTTTGTTTCTCTTTACAATGATAAATGACTTACTTAACTCAGTGGTTAGAGTATTGCTTTCATACGACGAGAGTCATTGGTTCAAATCCAATAGTAGGTAGAACTTATTAGATACCATTGACCACGGTGTCTAATAATTTTTTCTACCCACTTTCTTTTTCTTTCATTAATTTTTTTATCTTTTTTATCCTATTTTTATTTTTAATTTTAATTTTTTTTCTTATATCAAAATTTGATTCCACTTGATTGTATTCAAGTGGCAGAAAATTTAAATGAGGTCTATAAACAGAACTTACGTTTATTTTATATAGAAGTTCTTTTGATTATTTGGGCATACCAACTAGAAACGAAATCGCATTAATAGCCTCGACTCGTGCATTGCTGTAGCTAACACGTTAAGTATCCCACTTAGGGAGTACGTTCACAAGAACAAAACTCAAAGGAATTGACGGGGGCCTGCACAAGAGGTGGAGCATATGGCTTAATTCGATGCAAAAATGAAGAACCTTACCAGGGCTTGACATGCTGTGAATCCTCTTGAAAGAGAGGGGTGCCTTCGGGAACGTGGACACAAATGGTGCATGGTTATCGTCAGCTCATGCTGTAAGGTGTTGGGTTAAGTCTCGCAATGAACGCAACCCTCGTGTTTAGTTGCCACCATTAAGTTTGGAACCTTGAGCAAACTGTCGGTGATAAGCCGAAGGAAGGTGAGGATGACGTCAAGTCATCATGCCCCTAATGCCCTGGGCGACACACATGCTACAATGGCCGGGACAAAGGGTCACGATCTCGTGAGGGTAAGTTAACTCCAAAAACCCATCCTCAATTCAAATTGCAAGCTACAACTTGCATGCATGAAGCCAGAATCACTAGTAATTTTTGGTCAGCCATACGACAATGAATTCGTTCTTGGGCCTTATACATACTGCCCGTCACACTATGGGACCTAGCCATGCCTAAAGTCGTTACCTTAACCACAAGGAATGGGATGTCGAAGGCAGGGCTAGTGACTAGAGTGAAGTCTTAACAAGGTAACCATACTAGAAGGTGCGGCTGGATCACCTCCTTTTCTGGTCAAGCTAATGCTTGTTTGGTATTTTGGTTTGACACTGCTTCATACCCAAAAAGAAACGAGCTACTTCTGAGCTAAACTTGGAGATGGAAACCTTTTTTCCTTTCTCAATGGTGAAGTAAGACCAAGCCCATGAGCTTATTATCCTAGGTCAAAACAAGTTGATAGCATCCCTTTTTACGCCCCCATGTCGCCACACGAGAGGGACATAAGGGCATAAAAAGGAAAGAGAGGGATGGGGTTTCTCTCACTTTTGGCTTGGCATAACAGGCCTCCAGCAGAAGGACTGCATGACAGGCTATTAGCTCAGTGGTAAAGCGCGCCCTTGATAATTGAGTCCTTGTGCCTAGGCTGTGAGGGCTCTCAGCTACATGGATAGTTCAATGTGCTCATCAACACTTGACCCTGAGATGTGGATCATCCAAGGCACATTAGCATGGCATACTTCTCTTGTTTGAATTGGGGTTTGAAACCAAACTCCTCCTTAGGAGAATAAATAGGGTGATTCAGGTGAGATCCAATGTAGATCTAACTTTTTATTCACTCGTGGGATCCGGGTGGTCCGGAGGGGAACACCACGGCTCCTTTTTTCTCGATAATCCATACATCCCTTATCAATGTATGGATAGTTATCTCTCGAGCATAGGTTTAGCTTTGGCCCCAATGGAAAAATAAAATGGAGCACCTAACAACATATCTTCACAGTCTAAGAACTATGAGATCTTAGAGGTCTGGAGAAAGCTGCAATCAATAGGTTATTACTCTTCCTCTTTTCCCAAAATGAAGAACATGAAATTCTTTTTTTTTTTTTAAGGACCAAGAGATTGGATCTAGCAGTAAAAAGAATGCTTGGCTGGTAGATAACTCCCTTCTTGGTCTTCAACCCGCTCAGTCATTACGAATGCCCCCGATCAGTGCAATAGGAGGTGTCTATCTCTTGAAAAAGGATCTTAGAATGTCTAATGTTGACCCATAAGTCTTAACACCCTTTTTTTTTCTTCTCATCAAAGTTATTTCAAAATACTTGCCATGGTAAAGAAGAGAGGGGGAACAAGCACACTTAGAGAGCATAGTACAACAGAAAGTTGTATTCTGCGTTCGAGAAGGATGAATTGCTCTGGAAAAGAAATCTATTAATTCTTTCCAAATTGGTTGGACCATAGGTGCGATGATTTACTTCACGGGAAAGATCTTTGGTTCAAGTCCAGGATGGCCCAGCTGCGCCAAGGAAAAGAATAGAAGAAGCATCTAACACGTAAACGACCTAATGTATCTTTTGTTTTTTTTTTTTTTTTTGTTTTTTGTTCCAGTAATGGAATATTTTATGCTATTTTAACACATGTATTTAGAGTTTTTTGTTTTTAAGATAGTATATATAATCTAAAGAAGAAAAATAAAATAAATATAAATAGATAGATAAGGAATAGGAAAAAACGATTCGTTTTGAATAATAAATGTCTTTCACATCCAACCAAACCATTGAATAACCTTTTTCGTTTTTGAATAGTAGTTCCAAAAAAACTTACTTCTATATCAAAAAAGCGTATTCATAAAAATATTTGAAAAAAAAGGGATATTAGGCAGCGTTGAAAACTTTTTCGTTAGCGAAATCTCTTTCTACAAGGAATTCGAAAAGTTCATTTGTACGACAAATAAATAAAACTAAATAAAAAAATATTAAACTAATCTGAATCGACCTAACTCGAAAAACTAATTTTTTTTTAGAATATAGAAGTAATGAGTATAAAAGGAATGATTTCCATTCCCTAATAATTTGAACTCATCAATTTTTTTTCTACTAAATTATAAAATAATAAAAGATCGCCTTTTTTAGAATAAAATAAAGACAAGATATAAGGTCTCACCTTTTTTATAATATTTATTTTTTTTCATTTTCGAGATGGGGATTCTTATTTCCCTCATCGCACACTTGTTAGAATAATAAATATAAAAAGTTTTTATGTTTCTCTTTTTTTTTCTATTATAGAAAAAGAAATAGAAGATCTTTAGTCAAAATCAATAGGTTTGGATTGTTGAAATTAATTGATTAAATTTAAATCTTGTAACTCTTAGAATTTTCTGACTCATTATTTTTCTGAATCATTATTTATTCCTTGCTTGAAACCCAATTGATAAAAATACCTTTTCAAATTTAGTGGTTGCTATTATATACGAATAATAAATCATTTTTAAGTTATCAAAAACTCTTATATTTGTATAGGAAGATCAATCAAGATATATATCTTTATAATTATTATTCTAATTTAGATTTAAAAAATATTTTTTTGGAAGTATGAACTACAATAGAAATCAAAACTTTATTTTGTATAATACGTCCCCCCCACCCCCCACCTAATTAGATTGATAAATTCAAACACAAATTAACAATGAAAACCCCTAAAAATTAATACAAAGCTATGCAAATTACATAAACCTCTTTTAATTTAAATTGTTGGATGTTTGCTAAAATTCTGATCCATAAAAATCATATTTTTTTATTTTTATTTTATTCATTCAATTCATAAAAAAATATATTTATAAATTTTTAAAATTATATTAAATAATTAACAAATGAAAATAAAATGATAAAGAACTTTTTTTTTTTAGTTCTATCTCTGGATTGAAGTCACAACTATTTAGTTACAACAGTTTTATTTTAGAAAAAAATATAAACTACAAAAACTTCTTTTATTAAGTTACAAACTCTTAACTTAAAAACTAAAAAAAAAATATAATTAGATTATTATTATAAAGGCTTAATGTTGGATTCGCACCTTCAAATCCTTTTTTAAAAGGGTTTTTTTTAATCAAATCTTTCCTAAATTCCATTGAATTTGAATCGACTCTTTCAATCTTCAGGATTGAATAAAAAAAGATTATTATGATTTTGAGCAAGCCACTATAGTGAAATTGGTAGAAACGCTACTCTTAGGAAGTAGTGCTAGAGCATCTCAGTTCGAGTCTGAGTAGCGGCATAGCATCTTCTAAAAGAGATAGAATAAGTTCTACGATGAATTAAATTCCCAATTTCGATTCCATATAATCGGAGGACCCTCACTTTTTTTTTTTTTACTTTTATGATTTTTTCAACCCTAGAGCATATATAAATCATATTTCTTTTTTAGTCGTTTCAATTGTAATTATAATTTTTTTTAAACCTTATTAGTCGATGAAATGATAGAACTATATGATTCATCAAACGAGGGCATGACAATTACCTTGTTTTGTATAACAGGATTATTAGCCACTCGTTGGATTTATTCGGGCCATTTCCCATTAAGTAATTTATATGAATCATTAATCTTTCTTTCATGGAGTTTCTCCACTATTCATATGCTTTTTTATTTTAATAAAAAGCATAAAAATCATTTAAACATAATAACTACGCCAAGTGCTATTTTTACCCCAAGGTTTTGCTACTTCGTGTCTTTCGAAGAAAATGCCTCAATACCTGCTCTCCAATCCCAATGGTTAATGATGCACGTAACTATGATGGTATTAGGCTATGTCGCTCTCTTATGTGGATCATTATTATCAGAAGCTCATCTAGTCATTACATTTCGAAAAGTCATAAAAAATTTTGGTAAAAGTAATAATTTCTTAAATGAGTCATTTTCTTTTGGTAAAATTCAGTACATGAATGAAAGAGGCAACATTTTACTAAACACTAATTTTCTTTCTTCTCGACATTTTTACAAGTATCGATTGATTCAACAATTGGATCATTGGAGTTATTGTATTATTAATCTTGGGTTTATTTTTTTAACCATAGGCATTCTTTCAGGAGTAGTATGGGCTAATGAGGCATGGGGATCATATTGGAATTAGGACCCAAAAGAAACTTGGGCCTTTTTTACTTGGACCATATTTGCGATTTATTTACATATTCGAAGAAATATCAATTTGGTAGGTATAAATTCTACAATTGTGGCTTCTATAGGCTTTCTTATAATTTGAATATGCTATTTTGGGGTTAATCTATTAGCACTAGGTTTACATAGTTATGGTTCATTTACATTAGCATCTAATTGAATTGAAGAAAGGGGCTAATAAATATAAAAGATGGGATAGCGTATATATATATATATATAAGTAAGAAAATTGAGTGTAAGACGTCTAGAACATTTTGAATCACTACACTACTTGATTCAAAAGCTTCTGACAAATGCCAAGCATGTCTGGTTACAATTCAATTTCATTTTTTATTTATTTATGAAAACTATCTATAAAAATAATTAGATAGAATAGCTTCGACCTTGTCACTTGATAGTGAAAGAACGAAATCTGGATAAATACCAATAACTATTAGGGGTTGAAAAATAGAGATCGAAAAAAATAACTCTCGTGGTCCTGAATCAAAAAAATACAACTTTGGGTCATTAATTAGCTTGTATCCATAGAACATTTGGCGTGACATAGATAATGAATAAATAGGAGTTAATATCATTACAATTGCCATCATAAAAGTAATTAGTATTTTTGGCATTAAAAAATATTTTTAGGTGGTAATTATTCCAAAAAATACTTTCAATTTTGCAATAAAAACACTCATGCCTGGTAATGCAAGGGAAGCCATCGATAAGATACTGACTATTGTAAATATTTTTGAAATTAAGATAGCCCTTCTGCCCATTTCGTTGAGATAAACAAGATGTATTCTATCATAACTCATTCCTGCCAAGAAAAAAAGTGTAGCGCTAATAAATCCATGAAAGATTATTTATAAAATGGCTCCATCGAGTCTTGGATCGGTTATAGAACCAATTCCTATAATTATGAAACCCATATGAGATACGAAAGAATAGGCTATTCTTTTTTTTTTTTTAAATTACGTTGACTAGGAGATGTTGAAGCTGCATAAATTATTTGAATTGTACCTACTACCAACAATCAGGGAGAAAATATAGAATAAGCATAAGGTAATAATTCCATATTGATTCGAACCAACCCATATGCTCCCATTTTTAATAAGATTCCGGCGAGAAGCATACAAGTACTGTAATGTGCCTCTCCATGGGTGTCTGGTAGCCATGTATGTAAGGGTATAATCGGTGATTTGACGGCAAAAGCAATAAGAAATCCAATATAAAATATTATTTCGAGTGCGACAGGATACGATTGATTTGTTAATATTTCAAAATTTAATGTTGGTTCATTGGAACCATATAAACCGATACCCAAAACTCCTATTAATAGAAAAACGGAACTTCCTGCAGTGTACAAAATAAACTTTGTAGCTGAATACAGACGTTTCTTTCCTCCCCACATGGATAGAAGTAGATAAACTGGAATTAATTCTAACTCCCACATGATGAAAAAAAGTAAAAGGTCTCGAGAAGAAAATGATCCTATTTGACCGCTGTACATTGCTAACATCAGAAAATGGAATAATCGGGAATCTCGAGTAACTGGCCGAGCCGCTAAGGTAGCTAAAGTAGTGATAAATCCCGTCAGTAAAATCGGACCTATAGAAAGTCCATCTATTCCCAATCTCCAGTAAAAATCAAAAAAATTGATCCATTTATAATCTTCCGTCAACTGAATCAACGGATCGTCCAATTGGAAATGATAACAAAATGCATAGGTCGTTAGAAGGAGTTCTAAGACACATATAGATATTGTATACCACCTAATTACCTTATTTCCTCTATGAGGGAGAAAAAAAATTAAAGAACCTGCAGATATGGGCAAAACTACAATTATTGTTAACCAAGGAAAATAATTCGTGGTAAAGACAAGATACACTTGGAACAAAAACCCGTACTCGAAAAAAAATATTCTATTTTTTTTCGAGTACGGGTTTTTGTCAGTAAAAAAAAATCAAATGTATTCAAAATGTATTCAAGTGAGGTTTTCTGGAACGTATCAATAAGCTAGACCCATGCTTTGAGTTGTTTCATGCCATAAATAAACTCGAACGCTCAAGAAATCTGTTGGACAGGCGGATTCACATCTCTTACAACCAACACAGTCCTCTGTTCTTGGAGCAGAAGCTATTTGCTTAGCTTTACATCCGTCCCAAGGTATCATTTCTAATACATCTGTGGGGCAGGCTCGAACACATTGAGTACATCCTATACATGTATCATAAATTTTTACTGAATGTGACATAGGATCTATAAATTTTTGAATATCATAAATTTTCAATCTAGTAAACTTGTAAATGAATCATATATTTAAAGACTAGATAAATCAATAATTTACTTTACCAGTAATTTTTCTAATCAACTTATTTCTGGATCAACTCATAAGAGAGGGCCAAGATACTTTGATTTCTGACGTTTTCACAAATATGATCTATTAAATGTATTATACATGTTAATTCAAATTGATGAATATTATCTTAATGTTACTTATTCAACAAAGTCGATTGGTTGATATGAGTGGATTTTATGTTACGATAAATTGACGAAACAATAGCTAATCCAATAGCTGCTTCGGCGGCTGCAATTGCTATAACAAAAATTGAGAAAATATCCCCTTTTAATTGGCGATTATCAAAAAAATCAGAAAATGTTACGAAATTCATATTAACCGCATTCAGGATAAGTTCAAGACACATAAGAGCCCTAACCATATTTCGACTCGTAATCAATCCATAAATACCGATAGAAAATAAATAGGCACTCAAAACAAGTACATGTTCGAGCATCATTGACCAACTCCTTATAAATGTTATAAATTTCTATTTAGTTCAATATGACCAATACAATAATTCAACGGATTCGATTGACTAGAATATAACAAGTACAGATCAAAAGAATATATGGGTAATAGATCGAATAAAATAATTAATTTCTATTTTTGACATAAATAGTATTCAAATAGAATTGAAGGGAAATGGGTGTGATAACACAAAAAAAAAGTTTTGTTTGGATTGCTCTTCTAACTAGAAAGATTTATTACTGACAAGCCAAGGCAATTGCACTATCAAAGCAACTAAAAGAATTATCGAAATGAGTTCAAATGGAAGAAAAAAATCTGTTGATAAATGAATTCCAATTTGTTGACTACTACTTGTCAAATCTTGCTCTAGAATCTGGTTTAATCTTGTAGTCCAAATAACCTCGTACCATGATGTATCCAAAATAGTAATAATTAACGAAAGAAAAATACTTGTACAAACCAACAAAGTAATCCCATCCCCAACCGTCCACAGATTAAAATCTGTGTAATATTCTAAACCATTCATGAACATCATAGCAAATATGATTAAAAAAATTATGGCCCCCATGTAAATAAGAAGCTATGCAGCAGCTGCAAAATGGGAATTTGATAGAATATAGAATAAGGATATACAAACAAGAACAAATCCTAACAAAAAGGCAGAACAAATTGGGTTGGTAAATAATACCACTCCTAGACCTCCTAATATAAGACCTGATCCTATAAAAACTAAAAGCAAATCAGGTATTAGTCCAGGAAAATCCATTTGATGTAAAAAAAGAGATAAATAAATCAAAATGCTTTTCATGACCTTATTGACCTGACTAGAAAATTTATTTATAATACGTTCCTAATTAGATTAATATGATGGGTATGAATTGATGTAAGTACAGGTCCAATTATTGGACAATTTCATTCTTTTCTTTATTCGAAAGGGTATTTTGAACCATATATTTCAAAAGAATTATGAAGATATTAGATTAATAGAATAAATTTTCAATACAAATTAAGTTGTAACTGTCATCAACCAATTTCTAGTCGAAATTTGTATTTATTGACCAAGCAAAGAGAAAGATCTCATTCTTTTAAACCAAAAATGAACCTTAGTAATTTTCAATTACTCCTTAATCAAATCAAAAGGTTTACCTATTTTTTCTTTGAGGCGAATTCAAAATTGTTCGAATTTTATAATCATTAATTACTGACATTGGTAACGACCCAAAGTAATTTGATTATAATTCAATTCGTGACGATAGTAAGTCGAAAGTTCATATTCTTCAGTCATTGATAAATAATTTGTTGGACAATACTCAACGTAGTTATCACAAAATATACAGATTCTGAAATCAATACTATAATCAAGCAATCGTTTCTTTCGAATATCAGTTTCAAATTTTCAATCAACAGTAGGTAGATCTATAGGACATACCTGAACATATACTTCACAAGTAATGCATTTACCAAATTCAAAATGGATTCGACCACGGAAACGCTCTGATGCTATTAATTTTTCATAAGGATATTGAATAGTTACAGCTAAACGATTTGCATGAGATAAGGTAATCATGAAACTTTCACCAATGGGAACATACCGTAAATATCTATGAATAATTTTATCTTTGTTTCTTTCTCTTGTTTGAACCAAGTCATGAATGTCATATTCCTTTTTTTTTTTCTTTACATTATAGTGAAAGGAGTTAGGAAGAAGTTGTTAATAATAGATTACTGAGAGAAATACGTAAAAAAAATTTCCATCTAAGATTTAATAGTTGGTCCATTCTTAGCCCAGGTAAAGTCCATCTGGTCGTGATAGGAATGAACAAGAATAAATAAGTTTTAACTAGTGTAATAAAGATACCAATTATTGTTCAAAGGATTTCACCCGTTTTATTGATTTCAACTAGCTCGAGAACCGATATGTACATAATAGAAATATTCCAACCACCCAAGTATAGAACTGTTACAAATAATGAAGAAACTAATAGATTTAGATAGGAAACAACGTAAAATAAACCAAATTTGATACCTGAATATTCGGTTTGATAACTTGTTACTAATTCTTCTTCTGCTTCTGGTAAATCAAAGGGTAACCTCCCACATTCTGCTATGGAAGAAATTAGAAAAACGATCAACCCAATAGGTTGACACCATAAATTCCACCCCCAAAACCCCATATTTCGACTATGCCTCAACTATATCAACTGTATTTGAACTGTTAGATAGTCATAGTCGCCTTATACGGCTCCTCGTGGGCTGTAAATAAATCTAAGGACTGGATTAATATTATTTATCTTGATATGGTTATAGAATAGATGAAATCAAAATCTATCGGAAGGCCCAAAATTATACCAATGGAATTTTTTCTGCTATAACTATAATGATGATAAAAAAAAAGTACTTCTGAATTCATCTCATCCTTTAATAATTTCAATTTATATTTATTGAGTAATAACTTAATCCTCCATCTTCATTAAAATACTCCTTATAATAATATCAATAGGTATTTTAGCCCATCATTTTTTATTACGAAAAAAGAATTAGGAGAAAATAATTTGAATAAGAATTCTTATGGTATCAATTTACGGCATGTGATTAAAAATGATTAAAAAAAGATCTTTTTTAGAACGATGTCCAATTCTAATTTTAGTCAATTTCATTCAATTCAACGATTGACCAAAATAAAATATTAATAAATAATAAATTAAACTGCATGAATTTAGCTCATTCAAATACTGATATTTATTTCTATGCAATGATTTGACCTAATGAATTCGCCCATTTAGATTGTATCCAATGATAAATAAAAGGAAGAGAAGAATTTACAAAAAAGCAAGATTCATATAAAATGGGCTTGGTTAAGGGGGGGGGGTGCAAAATTAGGTATATGTAATCTAATGTTTATAAGTCAATTCTTGTGGATGTTTCGAAGAAAAATTCTAGAATCCGATTTCATAAGACTCAAATAAGAATAGTTGGTTTATGCTATGGAAGAAACATGTGTATATGTGATATTAAATATTGACTAGTTATATATGAACTAAAGATATATCTAATCTGCCCTACTGCTGTGAATTTACATAGAGATTCCAGTAGAAGTTCTTACCTTTTGTCTTGACTGTGAATTGAATGCATAAAGAGATGAAATAAAGAAAAAGAACGAAGGATTCAAAGCATGGTTCATAAAAAAGAAATCGAAAAAAATCATATATATAAAAATCTTGTGGATAGGAACTAAAAAAGAGATATCGAAGTAGTTCTGATGGTTTAATAATATTATTACTTCAATTCGGAGTTCTTAGTTAATTTGGCTGGGTGAATCTTAGCGATGGAATAATGAAGTCATAATTCATTGGATGATTGTATCATTAACCATTTCTTTATTTTAGTGTGAGGAACTTATCATGAATCCACTGGTTTCTGCCGCTTCCATTATTGTTGTTGGGTTGGCCGTCGGACTTGCTTCTATTGGACCTGGAGTTGGTCAAGGTACTGCTGCGGGCCAAGCTATCGAAGGTATCGCGAGACAACCTAAGGCGGAAGGAAAAATATGAGGTACTTTATTACTAAGTCTAGCTTTTATAGAAGCTTTAACCATTTATGGACTGGTTGTAGCATTAGCGCTTTTATTTGTGAATCCTTTTGTCTAATCCTATAAATCTGAAAAATCACGTATTTTTTTTTCTTATTTTATGGATGGGGACCTGCTCCTTGCTTTTTCAAATTATATCAAGATTTCATTCCTACAATTATTTATTTGTTGGGACAATAATCCATTGGAAGGACTAATTTGAGGATAAGGAATTAGCACATCGACTCGCTTTCTTTCTTCCCCTTCTTATTCTTAGTCCAAGGGAAACCATTTTTAAAGAGTGTTGCACAACAGAAAAGAGGTATTTTGAAATTTACATGAGACTTGGTCTCAAATTCTAACTAAATTCTAATAAGTATTATCATTATTGATAATTTTCAATAAAAAAATACATTTCTAAATAGAATAGATTTTTGACTCTGTTTAGAAATAGGTGCTAGAAATAGGTAAATTGAATTTAATTATTCAATTTTTATTAAATTATTAAAAAAATATAAAATATAAAAATATATAGAAAAAAATAGAAAAAAAATAAGCGATACAATACAAAAAAACTCTATTCTTTTTTTGAGGAGATTATATGAAAAATGTAACCGATTCTTTCCTTTCCTTGGGTCATTGGCCATTCGTTCGGAGTTTCGGCTTTAATACCGATATTTTAGCAACAAATCCAATAAATCTAAGTGTAGTGCTTGGTGTATTGATCTTTTTTGGAAAGGGAGTGTGTGCGAGTTGTTTATTTCAAGAATAAGCTGGATCCACCCAATTGCACTTTAGAACTAAGAGGTGCACGATTCCGCGAATTACTTCTAAATAAATTTTAAAAATTATGTTTAAGAACCATAGCATTTCATGATTCAATGGTAAATCTACTTTGATTTTCTATCAACTAAAAATTTGGGATCATTAACATGGTTAAAGCTAAACCCTTTGAAGTCTAGATGCAGCATGGTACTCTTTCTACTACTATAGTTAAAATAGAAATATTTTCAAAATGAATAGTTAGAATTTTTTTCAATATAAAACACTCATGTCAATAAAATGATTTGAGCTTTTTATTTTTATTAGAAATGGAAAAATGGCTATTTCAAACCCCTTTTTTTATAATGCTGAATTGATGACCTAGGTATAAAGTAAGAAGAATTCTTTATATTTTTTAAAAAAGAAATAACTTTGCTGACAATTATATATTTTTAGTTGGTCAGAAGAATCCTCTAAATATTTCGGTCTTGGATTAGTGATCATCCTCGATTTTTTTTTTTAATATGAATAGAGAAGAAAGGGAAAGGATATGCTTATTATATTTAAAAAAAAAAAGATATGTGAATTAACCTCCCATAAGTATAAGTGATTGAAGTAATTGAGCGTGAGAGCCAAATGAATCGAAAGATTCATGTTTGGTTTGGGAAGGGATCATGGAATTTTTTGGAATGAATGTAAAGATAATCCATTTTCATTAACTAATTTATTAGATAATCAAAAACAAAGGATCTTGAATACTATTCGAAATTCAAAAGAGCTACGCCAGGGGGGGGGGCGCATTGAACAGTTAAAAAAAGCTCGCGCTTACGTAAAGTAGAAATGAAGGCAGATAAGTTTCAAGTGATTGGATACTCTGAGATAGAACGAGCAAAATCGAATTTGATTAATTCAACTTATAAGACTTTGGAACAATTAAAAAATTACAAAAATGAAAGTTTTTTTTTTTTGAACAACAAAGAGCAATTAATCAAGTTCGACAACAAGTTTTTCAACAATCTTTACAAGAAGCTCTAGGAACTCCAAATAGTTGTTTAAGTAAGGAGTTACATTTACGTACCATTAATGCTAATATTGGTACGTTTGGGGCGATGAAAGAAACAACTAATTAGTCCTTTACTTTTATTATAGGCATTATTTTTTTTGCTTCAAAAAAAGAATTAGGAAATACTCATGGTACCCATTAGAGCCGACAAAATTAGTAATACTATCCGTGAATGTATTGAGCAATATAATAAAGAAGTAAAGATTGTAAATACCAGTATCGTACTTCAAGTAGGCGACGACATCACTCATATTTATGGTCTTGATGAAGTAATGGCAAGTAAATTAGTAGAATTTGAAGAGGGTACGATAGGCATTGCCATGAATTTAGAATCAAATAATGTTAGTGTTGTATTAATGGTTAACGGTTTGATGATACAAGAGGGAAGTTCTGTCAAAGCAATAGGAAAAATTGCTCAGATACTTATGAGTGAGGCTTATTTGGGTCATGTTGTAAATGCCTTGGCTAAACCTATTGATGGTCGAGGTGAGATTTCAGCTTCTGAATCTCAGTTAATTGAATCTCCCGCTCTAGGTATTATTTCGAGATGTTCTGTATATGAGCCTCTTCAAACAAGACTTATTGCTATTGATTCAATGATCCCTATAGGACGTGGGCAGCGAGAATTAATTATTGAGGATAGACAGACCGGTAAAACAATAGTAGCCATAGATACAATTCTCAATCAACAAGGGCAAAACGTAATATGTGTTTATGTATCTATTGGTCAAAAAGCATCTTCTGTGGCTCAGGTAGTGACCACTTTCTAGGAAAGGGGGGCGATGGAATACACTATTGTGGTAGCCGAAATGGCGGATTCTCTAGCTACATTATAATATCTCGCGCCTTATACAGGAGCTACTTTGGTTGAATATTTTATATACCATGAAGACACACTTTAATCATTTATGATGATCCTTCCAAACAAGCACAGGCTTATCGTCAAATGTCTCTTCTATTACGAAGACCACCTGGTCGTGAAGCTTATCTAGGAGATGTTTTTTATTTGCATTCACGTTTTTTAGAAAGAGCCGCTAAATCAAGCTCTCAGTTAGGTGAAGGAAATATGACTGCTTTACCAATGGTTGAGACCCAGTCAGGAGACGTTTCGGCTTATATTCCTACTAATTTAATTTCGATTATAGATGGATAAATATTCTTATTCGTCGATCTATTCAATGCTGGAATCAAACCTACTATTCATGTAGGTATTTCTGTCTCTAGAGTCGGATCTATAGCGTAAATGAAACAAATAGCTGGCAAATTAAAATTGGAATTGGCTCAATTTGCTGAATTAGAAGCCTTTATGCAATTTACTTCTGATCTCAATAAAGCTACTCATAATCAATTGGCAAAAGGTCAACGATTACGTAAGTTACTTAAACAATCCCACTAGGCCCTTCTCACGGTGAAAGAACAGATAATGACCATTTATATCGAAACGAATGGTTATCTTGATTCATTAGAACTTGGACAGGTAAGGAAATTTCTCGTTGAGTTACATACTTACTTAAAAACAAATAAACCTTAGTTCTAAGAAATGATATCCTCTACCAAGACATTCATTGAGGAAGCAGAAGCCGTTTTGAAAGAAGCTATTCAGGAACAAATAGAACGTTTTTTACTTCAAGAATAATTATAAATAAATAAAAGAAATCGATCATTCTTAATCTTTATTCTTTAATTTAATTTAATTTTCATTTAATAATAATATAAGTTTCTAAGTATTAAATAAGTATATAATATATATAACATAAGTAAATATAACATAAGTAAGCATCTCTTATTCAAATCATTCAATATTTCTTTCTTAACATAGAAATATATATGGAAATAAATTGCATCCAATAGGATTTGAACCTATACTAAAGGTTTAGAAGACCTCTATCCTATCCATTAGACAATGGACGTTTTTCATTTTGAATTCTTTTTTTCTTTTTTGCATTTTTTTACTTCACTATCTTGTGTTCGAAAAAAATGAAGAATATGTGAGATAATTTTAGGAATTATGTATTAATTCACTTCAATGAAGTGAATTAATACAAATCTCTATAATATAAAACAGGGAATCTAAAGCAGGTAGCGGGAATCGAACCCACATCGTTAGCTTGGAAAGCTAGTGGTTATAGTCGATGTCGATTCATCATTTTTAATGTCTCTAATTCAAAACCGAACATGAAACTTTGGTTTCATTTGGCTCCTTCATGGAAGATGGATAAATTCCCAGATACAATAAGACGAGAACAAAATAAATATGCGACCCATAACATCTATGTTAGCTTTTCTATCTGAATGCATTCAATTCAGAAAAATTTGCTATATAGATAATCCCTCTAGAAGAGAGAGATTATAACAATCTTTCTAGTTACTTCGTTCTCTATTGCTATTTAATAGAATCCTTAGGAAAAGTATTTTGTTTCCACCAAGCTAAAACAATTTGTCAATGTCTTTAGTAAACTAAAGTTACCGTTTATTAGCTATTTTGTTTAAATTTTTTTTATACAAAAAAAAATTGAATTGAAGATTTAGTTACGATTAGAAATAAATTTTTTGATTGTAAAATGAACCAAATCAAAGGACTCCTTAACTATTAAGGGGGTTAATAAAACGAATCACACTTTTAACACTAAACTACACCCGCTACAATGCGATTATTGTATATAAAAGGACATTTTGTTGAACAAGGTAATTGAACGTAATCAAAATAAAATAGAATCAAAAAAAAAATCTTGAAAATTAGAGCGTTGACATGTTTTGTCAAAATACCTAATGAAATTAGTAAAAGAGGGCTCATTTGAGTTATTTAGTTTAATAACTAAATAAAATAAGGTCTTTTTTTTCCTTTTGTTGGAGGAATTTTGATAGATAAGGCTCAGCAAAAGGGCTTAGGTCATTACATAAAATTGTATTGGCAAGAATCCATATTTCTCTTATTTTAATATATTTAAAGATATTTTTTTAAAAAATAATATAATAAAATTTATTATAAAATAAATAATATAATATAATATTTTAAAATAAAAAATATATTATATTATTAATATATTATAATTAAGATTTTCTTTTATTTTAATAAATGTAAATAAAAAAATTAAAATAAAAAATAAATGACACTTTGATTCTTTATCACAAACATATTTTTTTATTTCAAATAAAAAAAAAGAACCATTTTAGCTATGATTTAGTGGAAATAAAAAAAAAAAAGACCCTTTTGAATGAGACAAAATCAAAGAGATATTCTTCTTTTTTTATATTTTTATTTGAAATATCTCTTTCGAGCCTTTTCTTTATCTAAATGAAATTTTTGATAAGAGTTATATATATATAAATAAAAGTTGTATTGTATATAATTAATAATCTATACAAAAAAAAGAGTAAAGTATCAAAAAAATAAAGAAGGGCTTTTTTTACGCATTACTTTTTGTGTAATGTAAGAAGTAATTATCCTTTTTCAATTAGGAGAGATAGTTGAGTGGACTAAAGCATCAGATTACTAATCCATTATACGAGTTATTCGTATCGGGGGTTCAAATCCCTCTCTTTCTGTTTCTTTTTTGAAGATGTGGAATTGAAATAGATAAAATCCTAATAAAAATATAACATTTATAAAAATCAAGCAAGAAAACCCTTATTTTTTTATTCTTCACATCCGGGACTACATCCTAGATCATTAGATAGGAATCCAAAGATGAAGAGAGAAACAAAGAATATCACTACAGTGTAAACAAAGAGTTTGAGAGTAAGCATTACACAATCCCCAAGATCTTATCTTTATTTGGGGAAAAAAGAGAATAGATTCTTTATTTTTATACCGCTTATCTTATTTATTTTGACACCAAAAAATGAAGCGATTTCAATAATTTTTATAAATTAAATCAAATAGAAAGGATTTGATTTTTTGAGAATTCATTTATAAAAAGATAAGAGTTGAGTCTTTCTTATTACAAAGTTTTTTTTCATACCAGCAATTAGGCATTGTGTTGTGGTGGACTCTAATAGGTTCTTTCAGTGACAAAAAGGGTTCAAAATGAGGAAATGGGATGATCCAAATTTATCATGTCTACCCAAAAATTTCAATGTTTGAATTGGGGGTTCGTTCATACTATAAGACTTATTTGATCTTCTCAATTGTTAAATTTTTTTTCTCGAATGAATCATGAATTTTTCTAGGATAGTATTAAGGATCTCATCGAAAACTTATAGCAGCTTGCCAAACAAAGGCTAAAAGAAAAAAGAGAACAAGTATTACTGGCATAACATCTACGATTGGATTCAAAAAAGCGCAGGCCTCAGATAATTTAACAAATAAAAAACTACTCAAAAAAATGGCAGAATTAAAACAGATACAAGATCAATTTAAATATATTAAGCATAACAAATATTTTGTTCTTGTGGATAATTTGATTTTGTTTGAATTATTAATATGTTATTGATATAAGGTCCAAATGGAGAAAGGAAAGTAAGGTAGAGTAAAAATACTTCTTTGAACTCACCCAATCAAAAGTCCTTCCATCCTCACAAGAGAATAGAATAAATTATACTTTCATACAATATCTTAATTGAATTATATGTAATGATCAGTAAATTTGGTTTCATTTTATATCTACACGTGTCAAAATCCTAACACTAGTATAATCTATTTCATAGATATTTGGGTTGGAATTGACGAACAACCACTAACAATATTAGTCTTTATTAGTGTTGAATAGAAATCTAAATGGGGCGTAGCGAAGCGGTAAGGCAATGAGTTTAACTAATTATAATAACTAATATTTCCACTTTTGTATTAAGCTTATCAATTTTTCTTAATTAATGATTTGCTACAAAAGGATTTTTTTTTAGTGAACGTGTCACAGTTAATTAACTCCTATTTTTTTAAAAGACGAAGAAAGAAATTCTATTTTCTCTCCTATTTACTATAGCGACGAAGAATCAATTTATCACTATATTTATTCCTTTTTCTACTTCTTCTTCCAAGTGCAGGATAACCCCAAGGGGTTACGGATTTTTTTTTAACCAATTGGAGCCCTCCCTTCACCACCCGCATGGGGATGGTCTCCAAGGTTCATAGCTACTCCTCTTACTACAGGACGCTTACCTAGCCAACATTTAGATCTGGCTCTACCCAAACTTCTCTGGTTCACCCCAACATTCCCCACTTGTCTGACTATTGTTGAGCAATTTTGGGATATCAAACGGACCTCTCTAGAAGGTAATTTTAATGTGGCCAATTTTCCCTCTTTTGCAATCAGTTTCACTATAGCACCCGCTGCTCTAGCTAATTGTCCACCCTTTCCAAGTGTGATTTCTATGTTTTGTATGGTCATGCCTAAGGGCATATCGGTTGAAGTGGATTCTTCTTTTTGATTAATCAAAAACCATTCCTAAACTGTACAAGCTTCTTCCAAAGCATACAGCTTTCTGGATGTAGATGATGATATCTATACAGATGGATCTTATATATATCGTACAATGAAGTACCACATGAATGGATATATAAGAATCCAAATCTGTTGAATAACTCATGTTATGATCTTTTACATCCTAAGTCTTCCCGTTTCGTCATCTGGCTTATGTTCTTCATGTAGCATTCAGACCAAATGACTCTATGAAATTACATCAATACTTCCACATATTATGGGTAACGTAGGAGACATCTCTATTTTTTCCCTGGAAAATCTTTAGAATTACCACTAATTAGCTTTCAATTCGCCTCTGACCATCAAATAAAATGTGATCTTTTTCTCCCCTCTTTGAAACAAGGGGCATTACTGGTCCTGTCGGTGCTTGAAACAATTTTGTCTTCTCTATATTACTATATGTCTATAGTCAATAATTTTATATGAGGAACCACTGAACTCAATTACTTGCTGTCGTTGTGCTTCAGTTTTCTATTGAGGTCTATCTTGTAGAGATACTTAAATTGGATCAGTGATCGATTTCTAGGTTTCGTCATAAACTTAATTAGTTACTTCTAATTGTGTAAATCAATAGTTCAAACTGCACTCAAAGATAGGGCATTTTCCGTTTTTATAGGAACTTCTACACCAAAAACAATGGGATCTCCAATTATAGCCCCTCTGGGATGTAAAATATATCTCTTCTCACCATCCCCATTGTGTATGAGACAAATGTATGCATTTCGATCAGGTTCGTATTCTATGGTTATGATTCTACCATATATGTCTTTTTCATTTCATCGAAAATCGATTTTACGGTATAAACGCTTATGACCTCCCCTTCTATGCCTTGTGGTAATGATTCCTCTGGCATTACGACCTTTACCATAACAATGGTATCCATAGATCAAATTATTTCATGGATTGGATTTCACTTGACTATCTACGGCTTTATTGCGTGTGGTCGAGGTAGAAGTTTTGTCTAAATGTATCGCCATGCTATTAAGTATTTTGATTTAAGTTCTTTTCTTTCTAAGAGGTGGAATAGGATAAGCCAATTGAAACGATCATACGTCTGTAATGCATTGTATGTCCCATAATAGATCCTATTCTTCAACCTTTTTTGGGGAGTCGATGACTATTCATAGCTATTACCTTGACACCAAAGAAGAGTTCGACCCAATGCTTTATTTCTGTCCTAGTTGATCCTGATTCGACATTAGAAGTATATTGATTTTTGCCCAATAACTGAATACTTTTTTCTGTAAATACTGCATATTTGATTCCATTCATAAATCTATTTTCTTCCCTATGAGTTCTAGTCTTAATAAGAATGCTAGTTCTTACTGTTCATATGTTATGATATGAATATACCACACTAATTCGTTATGTATAGATCATGAGATTCCATTAATAAAAAGTCAATTCCAATAGACTTATTGGAGGGTCCCATTGGCGTGCATCCAGTAGGAATTAAACCTACGAATTTGCCAATTATGATTAGGCACTTTAACCATTCAACCATGGATGCTTAGCGGGGATCCTCGTACATGGTGAATAACCAAATTCCTATGGAAATGAAATCTTTAGGATAAATTAATGCAATTTAGGAGGAATTAACGAAAGGACATCAATTCAAATCATGGATTTTCGAATTGAGAGAAATATTGAGAGAGATCAAGAATTCTCACTATTTCTTAGATTCATGGACCAATTCAATTCAGTGGGATCTTTCATTCACATTTTTTTCCACCAAGAATATTTTATAAAACTCTTAGACCATCGAATTTAGAGTATCCTACTTTCACGTAATTCACAGGGTTCAATAAGTAATCGATATTTCACGATCAAGGGTGTAGTGCTATTTGTAGTAGCGGTCCTTATATATCGTATTAACAATCAAAATATAGTTGAAAGAAAAAATTTCTATTTGACAGGGCTTCTTCCCATAGCTATGAATTCCATTGGACCTAGAAATGATACATTGGAAGAATCTTTTGAGTCTTTCAATATCAATAGGTTGATTGTTTCGCTCTTGCATCTTCCAAAAGGGAAAAAGATCTCTAAGAGCTGTTTCCTAAATCTAAAAGAGAGTACTTGGGTTCTTTTAATAACTAAAAAATGTATCATGCCTGAATCTAACTAGAGTTCGCGGTGGTGGAAGAACTGGATCGAAAAAAAGAGGGATTCTAGTTGTAAGATATCTAATGAAACCGTCGCTATAGTTGATTTCTCATTCAAAGATAAAGATATTAAATATCTGAAGTTTTTTTTTTATATTTTATGGATGATCCAATCCGCAAGGGCCATGATTGGGAATTGTTTGATCGTCTTTTTCCGAGTAAGAGGTGAAACATAATCAACTTGAATTCGAGATAGCTATTCAAAATCTTAGTGAAAGACGGGATTTGTTATCTCATGTTTGTATTTTATGAAAAAATACTAATTAAAGTGGAGAGTCTCTTCAAATAACAAGGAGCTGGGTCAACTATTCAATCAAATGATATTAAGCATGTTTCCCATCTCTTCTCAAGAAACAAGTGGGCTATTTCTTTGCAAAATTGTGCTCAATTTCATATGTGGCAATTCTCCTAAGATCTCTTCGTTAGTTGGGGGAAGAATCCGCATGAATCATATTTTTGGAGGAACATATCGAGAGAGAATTGGATTTGGTTAGACAATGTGTGGTTGGTAAACAAGGATCAATTTTTTAGCAAGGTACGAAATGTATCATCAAATATTCAATAGGATTCCACAAGATCTAATTTCATTCAAGTAACAGATTCTAGCCAATTGAAAGGATCTTCTGATCAATTCAGAGATCATTTCGATTCCATTAGTAATGAGGACTCGAAATATCACACATTGATCAATCAAAGAGAGATTCAACAACTAAATGAAAGATCGATTCTTTGGGATCCTTATTTTCATCAAACGGAACGAATAGAGATAGAATCAGACCAATTCCCTAAATACCTTTTTGGATATTCCTCAATGCCCTGGCTATTCACAAAACGTGAGAAGCAGATGAACAATCATATGCCTCTGGAAGAAATTGAAGAATTTCTTAGGAATCCTACAAGACCCATTCATTCTTTTTTCTCTCGCAAATGGTCAAAACTTCATCTGGGTTCGAATTCTACTAAGAGGTATACTAGGGATCAAAAATTGTTGAAGAAAGAACAAGATGTTTCTTTTATCCCTTCTAGGTGATTGGAAAATAAAGAAATAGTTAATATATTCAAGATAATTAGTATTTACAAAACAACGCCTTAATTCATCCTATTTCATCAGATCTAAGATGTGATATGGTTCCGAAAGATGAATTGGATATGGATAGCTCCAATAAGATTTCATTCTTGATTTATTTCATCTATTCCATGACTGAAACAGGGGGATACACCTTACACCACGATTTTGAATCAGAAGAGAAATTTAAAAAAATGGCATATCT
Organism: Moringa oleifera; assembly: GCA_021397835.1. Lineage (NCBI taxonomy): Eukaryota > Viridiplantae > Streptophyta > Magnoliopsida > Brassicales > Moringaceae > Moringa > Moringa oleifera. The sequence continues at coordinate 6,224,224 of JAJFZO010000087.1, forward strand.
ATTCACTCTATCAATAACCAAGCTGGATCTGGTGTATCATAAGGGATTTGCCTTTTCTATTGATTCCTACGGATTGGATAAAAAACAATTCTTAAATGAGGTATTCAACTCCAGTGATGAATTAAAAAAGAAATCTTTATTGGTTTTACCTTCTATTTTTTACGAAGAAAATGAATCTTTTTATCTAAAGATCACAAAAAAATGGGTCCAGATCTCCTGTAGGAATGATTTGGAAGATCCAAAACCAAAAATAGTGATACTAGCAACAATATAATGGAGGTAGTCAATCAATATAGATTGATCTGAAATCTAATTCAAATCCAACATAGCACTTATGAAGAAATGTATTGAATCGATTCTTTTTAATGAATAGATCCGATCGCAACTTCGAATATGGAATTCAAAGGGATTAAATAGGAAATGATACTTTGAATCATAGAACTGTAATGAAATATACGATTAACCAACATTTATTGAATTTGAAAAAAAGTAAGAAGAAATGGTTCGATCCTCTTAGTTTTCTTTCTCGAATCGAGAGATCTATAAATCGGGATCCTAATGCATATAAATACGAATGGTCCAATGGGAGCAAGAATTTCCAGGAGCATTTGGAACATTTTGTTTTGGAGCAGAAGAGCCGTTTCCAAGTAGTGTTCGATCGATTATGTATTAATCAATATTCAATTGATTGGTTTGAGGTTATTGACAAAAAAAAATTTGTCTAAGTCACTTAGTTTCTTTTTGTCCAAGTTACTTCTCTTTTTGTCTAACTCACTTCCTTTTTTTTTTTCTTTTTTGAGTTTTGAAAATATCCCCATTCATTGGTTTGGGATCTACATCTATGAATTAAAAGGTCTGAACGATCAACTCTACAATAAGTTGAAAATGATATTCTTTATTTATCTAATCAGAAACATTTTGCAATTTGATCCAATCCATTAGTTTGTAGAGCTATTTACTCATTGCAGGCATTTATGGAACATCTTTAACAGAGGGACAAATAGTCAATTTTGAAAAAACTTATTGCCAACCTCTTTCAAATGTGAATCTTTCTGATTCAGAAGAGAAGAACTTGCACTAGTATCTCAATTTCAATTCAAATATAGGTTTGATTCACACTTCATCTTTCTAATTCAGAAGAGAAGAACACATAAAAACTCTTGAATTGAAATGGAAAAAACATGTAACTCCAATTCCTTCGAAAATGGGAAGATCTTTGGCACAAGAAGAAGGTGTTGATCCATATCATCTTGACTTGGTTTTGATTTTTCTATTTTTTTAAGAAAAAAATACCGCTTTTCCTATCCATATCGAATAGAACATGCTGAGCCAAATCTTCTTCATGTAAAATCGGCTTGATTTAGATTGGGAGAATCGTATGGTTTTATGTTATGAAACCATGTGCTATGGCTCGAATCCGTAGTCAATCCTATTTTCATTAGGAGCAGTTGATAGTGGAATCCAACTTTTTCCATTATTTTCATTTCATATCCGTAATAGTGCGAAAGGAAAGCTCGAATCCAAGTTGTTAAAGAATAGTGGCCTTAAGTTTCTCAACCCTTTTCCTTAGGATTAGTCAATTCTATTTCTTAATGGGGGAAGGGATATAACTCAGAAGTAGAGTGTCACCTTGACGTTGTGGAAGTCGTCAATTCGAGCCTGATTATCCTTAAACCCTTTGAGTTGCTCCCCCATCGTGATCGAATAAGAATGGATAAGAGGCTCATGGGATTGACATGAGGGGGTAGGGATGGCTATATTTCTAGAAGCGAACTCCAGGCAAATATGAAATGCAAGGATACAAGTTATGCCTTGGAATGAAAGATAATTTAGAATCAGCTTTGTCTACAAACAAGGAAGCTATAAGTAATGCAACTATAAATCTCATGGAGAGTTCGACCCTGGCTCAGGATGAACGCTGGCTGCATGCAAGTTGGACGGAAGTCAGGCGAGAAGTGGTCTTTCCAGTGGTAGACGGGTGAGTAACGCAGAAAAACCTGCCGTTGGGAGGGGAACAACAGCTAGAAATGGTTGCTAAAGGAAGAATATGCCCAAAGAGTGGCTCACATCTGATTAGCTAGTTGGTGAGGCAATAGCTTACCAAGATGATGATCAGTAACTGGTCCATGAGGATGATCAGCCACACTGGGACTGAGACACGGCCCAAACTCCTATGGGAGGAAGCAGTGGGGAATTTTTTGCAATAGGTTAAAGCCTGATGGAGCAATGCCACATGGAGGTAGAAGGTCCAGGGGTCGTGAACCTTTTTTCCTAAAGAAGAAGCAATGACGGTATCTGGGGAATAAGCATCGACTAACTCTGTGCCAGCAACAACTATAATACAGAGGATGCAAGTATTATCTAGAATGATTGGGCGTAAAGCATTTGTAAGTGGCTTTTTAAGTCCGCCATCAAATCTTAAGGCTCAACCCTAGACAAGCAATAGAAACTACTAAGTTGGAGTATGGTAGGGGTAGAGGGAATTTTTGGTGGAGCGGTGAAATGCATAGAGATCGAAAAGAACACCAACGGCGAAAGCACTCTGTTGGGCCGACACTGACACTGAGAGACGAAAGTTAGGGGAGTGAATGGGATTAGATACCCTAGTAGTCCTAGCCGTAAATGATGGATACTAGGTGTTACGCGTATAGACCCGTGCAGCGTTGTAGCTAACACGTTAAGTATCCCGTCTAAGGAGTACATTCGCAAGAATGAAACTCAAATGAATTGACGGGGGCTTGCACAAGTGGTGGAGATTGTGGTTTAATTCGATGCAAAGCGAAGAACCTTACCAGGGCTTGACATGCCATGAATCCTCTTGAAAGAGAGGGGTGCCTTCAAGAATACGGACATAGGTGGTGCATGGTTGTCGTCAGCTAGTGCTATTAGTTGTTGGGTTAAGTCTTATAACAAGCACAACCCTCGTGTTTAGTTTGCACCGTTGAGTTTGGAACCCTAAGCAGACTGTCAGTGATAAGCCAAAGGAAGGTGAGGATGACGTCAAGTCATCATGCCCCTTATGCCTAGGGCGACACACATGCTACAATGGCCAGGACAAAGGGTCGCAATCCCGCGAGGGTAAGCTGACTCCAAAAACCTATCTTCAGTATTATAGGCTGCAACTCACCTGCATGAAGCCAAAATCGCTAGTAATCATCGGTCAGCCATACGACAGTGAATTTGTTCTCGGGCCTTGTACACACCGCCTGTCAAACTATAAGAGCTGGCCATGCCCGAAGTCGTTACCTTAACCGCAAGGAAGAGGATGCCAAAGGCAGGGCTAGTGACTGGAGTGAAGTCGTAACAAGGTAGCGTACTGGAAGGTGCGATTGGATCACCTCATTTTTAGGGAGAGCTTATGCTTGTTGGGTATTTTGGTTTGACACTGCTTCATACCCAAAAAGAAGCGAGCTACGTCTGAGTTAAACTTGGAGATGGAAGCTTTTTTTCCTTTCTCGACGATGAAGTAAGACCAAGTCCATGAGCTTATTATCCTAGGTCAAAATAAGTTGATAGGATCCCCTTTTACGCCCCCATGTCGCCACATAGGAAGGACATAGGGCGTAAAAAAGAATGAGAAATATGGGGTTCCTTTCGCTTTTGGCTTGGCATAGCAGGCCCCTAACAGGAGGCCCGCACGACGGGCTATTAGCTCAATGGTAGAGTGCGCCCCTCATAATTGCATCGTTATGCCTGGGCTATGAGGGCTCTCAACCATATGGATAGTTCAATGTACTCATTAGTGTCTGACCCTGAGATGTGGATCATCCAAGGCACATTAGCATGGCGTACTTCTCCTGTTCAAACCGAGGTTTGAAAACAAACTTCTCCTTAAAAGGATGGATGGGGCGATTCAGGTGAGATCTAATGTAGATCTAACTTTCTATTCACTCGTGGGATCCAGGTGGTCTAGGGGCGACCACCACGGCTCCTCTCTTCTCAATAATCCATACATCCCTTATCGGTGTATGGACAGCTATCCCTCGAGCATAGGTTTAGGTTCGGCCTCAATGGGAAAATAAAATGGAGTACCTAACAACGTATCTTCACAGACCAAGAACTACAAGATCACCCGTTTCATTCTGGGGTGACAGAGGGATCATACCATTCGAGCCTTTTGTTTTCATGCTTTTCCCGGAAGTCTAGAGAAAGTTGCAATCAATAGGTTATTACACTTCCTCCCTTCCCAAAAGGAAGAACGTGAAATTCTTTTTCCTTTTCATAGGGACCAGGAGATTGGATCTAGCCGTAAGAAGAATGCTTGGCTGATAAATAACACACTTCTTAGTCTTCGACCCCCTTAGTCACTACGAATGCCCCCGATTAGTGCAATGGGACGTGTCTATTTATTTGTCTCTTGACTTAAAATAGGAGCAGGTTTGAAAAAAGATGTTAAAGTGTCTAGGGTTGACCTAGGAGGGTCTCTAGTATAGATCGTACATAGACGGTAGTTGGAGTCGGTGGCTCTACTAGGGTTCCCTCATCTAGGATCCCTGGGGAAGAGGATCAAGTTGGCCCTTGTGAACAGCTTGATGCACTATCTCCCTTCAACCTTTTGAGTGAAATGTGGCAAAAGGAAGGAAAATCCATGGACAGACACCCATCGTCTCCACCCCGTAGGAACTACGAGATCACCCAAGGATGCCTTCGATATCCAGGGGTCGCGGACTAACCATAAAACCCTTTTCAATAAGTGGAATGCATTAGCTGTCCGCTCTCAGGTTGGGCAGTAAAGGTCAAAAAAGGGCAATCATTCATTCTTAAAACCAGCATTCGAAAGAGTCAGGGTAAAAAAAAGGGGAAAGCTTTCCATTCCTGGTTCTCCTATAGGTGGATCCTCCAGAACCGCCAGAATCCTTAGTTAGAATGGGATTCCAACTCGGTACCTTTTGAGATTTTGAAAAGAGTTGCTCTTTGGAGAGCACAATACGATGAAAGTTTTAAGCTATGTTCGAGGGGGAGTTATTGTCTATCGTTGGGCTTTATGGTAGAATCAGTCGGGGGCTTGATAGGCGGTGGTTTACCTTGTGGCGGATGTTAGCGGTTCCAGTTTGCTTATCTTCAACTCATGAACATAGCCCACATAAAACTATATGATAGCACCCAATTTTTTCAATTCGACAGTTCAATCTATTGTTTCTCATTCATGGACGTTGATAAGATAAAATCCTTCCATTTAGCAGACGAGTAAAGGCTTACCGTGGATACTTAGGCACTTGAAGATGAGAAAGGTCGTAGTAAGCGACGATATTCTTTGGGGAGTTGAGAATAAGCGTAGATCTGGAGATTCCTGAATAGGTCAACCTTTTGAACTGCTATTGAATCAATGGGCAGGTAAGAGACAACCTGTCGAGCTAAAAATCTTATTAGCCAGAGGAAAAGAAAGCAAAAACGATTCTCGTAGTAGCGGCGAGCAAAATGGAAGCAACCTAAACCGTGAAAATAGGGTTGTAGGAGAACAATAAAAGCATCGTGTTGTGAGGTGAAGCGATGGAGTGCTGCACGCTAGATGGTGAGAGTCCAGTAGCCGAAAGCATCATTAGCTTACACTTTGACCCGAGTAGCATGAGGCACATGAAACCCTATGAATCAGCAAGGACCATCTTGCAAGGTTAAATACTCCTGGGTGACCGATAGCGAAGTAGTACCGTGAGTGAAGGGTGAAAAGCACCCCTATCAGAGAGTGAAATAGAACATGAAACCGTAAGCTCCTAAGCAGTGGGAGGAGCCCATGGCTTTGATCGCGTGCTTGTTGAAGAATGAGTCGGTGACTCATAGGTAGTGGCTTGGTTAAGAGACCCCACTGGAGTCGTCACGAAAGTGAGTCTTCATAAGGCAATTATCAATGCTTATGGACTCAAACTTGGGCGATCTATCCATGACCAGGATGAAGCTTGGGTGAAACTAAGTGGAGGTCCGAACTGACTAATGTTGAAGAATCAGTAGATGAGTTGTGGTTAGGGGTGAAATGCCACTCGAACCCAGAGCTAGCTGGTTCTCCCCAAAATGCATTGAGGCATAGCAGTTAACTGGACATCTAAGGGTAAAGCACTGTTTTGGTGCGGCTGTGAGAGTGGTACCAAATTAAGGCAAACTTTGAATACTAGATATGACCTCAAAATAACACGGGTCAAGGTTGGCCAGTGAGATGATAGGGGATAAGCTTAATCGTCGAGCGGGAAACAGCCCAGATCACCAGCTAAGGCCCTTAAATGACTTCTTAGTGATAAAGAAGGTAAGGGAGCAACTAGGAGGTTTGCCTAGAAGCGGCCACCCTTGAAAGAGTGTGTAATAGCTCACTGATCGAGCGCTCTTGTGCCGAAGATGAACGGGGCTAAGCAATCTGTCGAAGCTGTGGGATGTAAAAATGCACCAATAGGGGAGCATTCTGCCTTAGAGGGAAGCACTCATGAGAGCAAGGGTGGACGAAGCGGAAGTGAGAATGTTGCTTGAGTAACGCAAAAATTGGTGAGAATTTAATGCCCCGAAAACCCAAGGGTTCCTCCGCAAGGTTCATCCACGGAGGGTGAGTCAGGGCCTAAGATCAAGTCGAAAGGCATAATCGATGGACAACAAGTGAATATTCCTATACTACTCCTTGTTGGTCCCGAGGGACGGAGGAGGCTAGGTTAGCCGAAAGATGGTTATCGGTTCAAGGAAGCAAGGTGTCCCTACGTTTTCAAGGTAAACAAAGGTAGAGAAAATGGCCCGAGCCAATGTTTGAGTACTAGGCATTACAATGCTAAAGTAACCCATGCTATACTCCCAGGAAAAGCTTGAATGACCTTCAACAAAAGGGTACCTATACCCAAAACCGACACAGGTGGGTAGGTAGAGAATACTTAGGGGCGCGAGATAACTCTCTCTAAGGAACTCGGCAAAATAGCCTTGTAACTTTGGTAGAAGGGGTGCCTCCTCACAAAGGGTGTCACAGTGACAAGGCTCGGGCCATTATTTATCAAAAACATTGGTCTTCGCAAAGTTATAAGACCATGTATGGGGGCTGACGCTTGCCCAGTACCAGAAGGTCAAGGAAGTTAGTGACCTGATGATAGGGGAGCCGGCGACTGAAGCCCTGGTGAACAACGGTCATAACTATGATGGTCCCAAGGTAGCAAAATTCCTTGTTGAGTAAGTTCTGACCCGCACGAAAGGCACAATGATCTAGGCATTATCTCGAAAAGGGGCTCGATGAAATAGATATGTCTGTGAAGATGCGGACTACCTGCACTGGACAAAAAGACCTTATGAAGCTGTACTATTCCCTGGGATTGGCTTTGGGTTTTTCCTGTGCAGCTTAACTGGAAGGCAAAGAAGGCCTCCTTCTGGGTGGGCTCGAGCCATCAGTGAGATACCACTCTGGAAGAGCTAGAATTCTAACCTTATGTTAGGACCTACGGGCTAAAGGACAGTCTAAGGCAAACAATTTCTATAGGGTGTAGGCCTCCCAAAAGGTAACGGAGGCGTGTAAAGGTTTCCTCAGGCCGGACGGAGATTGGCCTTCAAGTACAAAGGTAGAAGGGAGCTTGACTGCAAGACCCACTTGTCGAGCAGGGACAAACGTCGACCTTAGTGGTCCAACGGTGATGAGTGGAAGGGTTGTCGCTCAATGGATAAAAGTTACTCTAGGGACAATAGACTAATCTTCCCCAAGAGCTCACATCGACGAGAAGGTTTGGCACCTCGATGTTGGCTCTTCGCCACCTAGGGCTGTAGTATGTTCCAAGGGTTGGGTTGTTCGCCCATTAAAGCGGTACATGAGCTAGGTTCAAAAAATCATGAGATAGTTTGGTCCATATTCGATGTGGGCATTAGACCATTGAGGTGACCTTTCCTTAATACGAGTGGACCGGGAAGGACGCACCTCTGGTGTACCAGTTATCGTGCCTACGGTAAATGCTGGATAACTAAGTACGGAACGGATAAATGCTGATAGCATCTAAGTAGTAAGCCCACCATAAGATGAGTGCTCTCCTATTCTGACTTCCTCAGAGCCTTCGGTAGCACAGTCGACACAGTAACGAGTTCTCTGCCCTTACAGGGATAGAGTGACAGAAGTTTTGAGAATTCAAGAAAAGGTCACGGCGAGACGAGCCATTTATCATTATGATAGGTGTCAAGTGGAAGTGCAGTGATGTATGCAGCTAAGGCATCCTAACAGATCAGTAGACTTGAACCTTGTTCCTACATGACCCGATCGATTCTATCGAGAACTTGCCATCTATTTCATTCTTCAACTCTTTGACAACACGAAAAAACCATTGTTCAACTCTTTGACAGCATGAAAAAACCAAAAGCTCTGCCCTCTCTCTTTATCTATCCAAGGATGGAAAGGCGGAGGCCTTTGGTGTCCCCTCTAGTCAAGAATTGGAGCCTCATAATCACTAGCTAATATGCTTTTCTCGCATGCCTTTCTTCGTTCATGGTTCGATATTCCGGTGTCCTAGGCATAGAGGAACAACACCAATCTATCTCGAACTTTCTAGTTAAACTCCACTGCGGTGACGATACTGTAGGGGAGGTCCTGCAGAAAAATAGCTCAACGCTAGGATAAAAAGCTTAACACCTCTTATTCTTATTACTTTTTCAATATGAAAAAGAAAAAAATGAAAAATGAAAAAGTCATCTCATTCAAAACCAAAACCCCAATTATGAAATCCCTTCCTCCCACTTTACACCTCGGAACACACCGTTCTTATAGAAAGAAAGGCGCTTTCACATCTTCTTAACCTGAAATGAAATGTCTGGGGAAAGGAAAGGTTCTTTTTTTTTTTTAGGGTACTCTTGGGAATAGATCCAGTGGAGACGGGGTGGGGCCTGTAGCTCAGAGGATTAGAGCATGTGGCTACGAACCATGGTGTCGAGGGTTCGAATCCCTCCTCACCCACAACTAGCCCAAAAGAAAAGGACCTTTCCCTCTAAGGGTAGGAAAATCATGATAGGGATAGCGGACTCAAAGCTGTGGAACTTGAGGGTAGGTCTTTTGTCGAAATGGAGTCACTTTACTTTTTATTTAAATTTAAAATTTATCAAAAATGGTTTTTTACTATATAGTATTAGTATTCCTGGGCTAAATCAGCATATTTTTTTTACACCCTGTAACTCTTCCTTAGACAGGGAATAACAGAGCAAGTATAAGTATTAGTAGTATAACAGAAATACGTTCCTCATCATTAAATTAATATGTTTGCTCGCAATAATTGTGACCTCTTGGGAGAATCAATGACTGCATCTTTGATGCACTTATTAATACTAGTACATTTGATAATTCTTAATTGGCTAGTTGTAAATAACCCCAAGACTATGGAATAAAGGATTATCCCAGACCTACACCGAGGTATTGACAGTGATTCTCAAATATTGTAAAACAGAATGTGATACGATGAGATAGAATGCAATAGAAACAGGAATGGTTTACCTACTCTTAACGATCAAAATGAAATCTCTCATTCTAACATTCTGAATTCATTAATTCGGAATGAATCAAATCTCCCCAAGTAGGATTTGAACCTACGACCAGTCAGTTAACAGCTGACCGCTCTACCATTGAGCTACTGAGGAACAATGAGAGATTAGATCTCATAAAGTTCAATTCCTGTTCTCAACTCATGACCAATATGAACTCAAAGTTTCCTTCATTTAATATCCCTTTGGTGTCATTGACATAAGAGATGCCGTTTCTAGTCTACCTCTTTCTATTTCTATATATGGAAAGTTTCAAAATCATCATATAATAATCCAAAAATTGAAATAAAAAAGTAAAAAGAGAGGTTTGTGATGATTTTGAAATCTTGTATACTAGGTAATCTAGTATTCTTATGCATGAAGATAATCAATTTGGTTGTTGTGATCGGACTCTATTATGGATTTCTGGCCACATTTTCCATAGGGCCATCTTATCTCTTCCTTCTCCAAGTTCGGGTTATGGAAAAAGGGGAAGAAGGAGCCGAGAAAAAAGTAACTGGTTTTATTGTGGGATAGCTCATGATGTTTATATTGATCTATTATGCACCTCTATATTTAGTATTAGGTAGACCTCATGCAATAACTGTCCTAGCTCTACCATATCTTTTGTTTCATTTCTGCTGGAACAACCATAAACACTTTTTTGATTATGGATCTACTACCAAAAATTCAATGCGTAATCTTCGCATTCAATGTATATTCCTGAATAATCTCATTTTTTGATTATTCAACCATTCTTTTTTACCAAGTTCAATGTTAGCTAGATTAATCAACATTTATATATTTCAATGCAACAACAAGATGTTATTTGTCACAAGTAGTTTCGTTGGTTGGTTAATTGGTCACATTTTATTCATGAAATGGGTTGGATTTGTATTAGTCTGGATACAAAAAAATAATTCTATTAGGTCTAATGTACTTATTCAATCTAATAAGTATAAGTACCTTGTGTCAGAATTGAGAAATTCTATGGCTCGAATCTTTAGTATTCTCTTATTTATTACTTATGTCTACTATTTAGGTAGAATATCGTCACCTATTTTTACTAAGAAACTAAAAAGAACCTCATAAATGGAATGAAGATGGGGGGGGGGGGGGACTAAATAGGACTAAGAGGTATCCATCAAAGAAGATCCTTTTCCTTCTCTTTTTTCGAAAGAAAGGTAGGATCCAAACAAAATCGATGAAACGGAAAAGATCCGAGTGAATGGAAAGGAAAAAAAATATAAGGATGATGAATTTGAATTAATAAACATACAAAAGGCATGCTATAAATACAAAAAATGCCTAATTTATGAAAAATATAAATTTAAAAATAAAAAGTAGTAAATATGACAAATATAATAAGAGATAACAAGAGATGCGACTCCCACCCCCCCCCCCCCAAACATATTTTATGCTTTCTTTTATAAAGAAACTCGTAATACCTATCCCATTCGAAATTCCATTAGTTACTCGTCTATCAAAAAAATGAGTTAGTTTCGCTAATCCTCTTATACTGTCAGTTAAAGATATTGCATAAAAAGTATCTATGTAAGCACGATTATATGACCAATCATATATCCAATTTTTTATTTTGTCCCACAGAATTCTCTTAGGACCTTTTTTCAAAAAGGAATTAAGTAAGTTTAAATTCTATAAAGATGAATAAAAAGGCTTATATAAAAAAGATGCTATAAATATTTCGAATTAAGCTATACTGATTGAAAAAGTTGCATTTATCAAAAATTCATACGAATCCATTTTGTTTTTTGAATTTTGATGTAAAAGGTTTATAGACGGAGTTAACAATTTTGATAATATATCAAAATCTATTCCTTCTTGAGTAAAAAGAATTCCTATGGCTCCAATAAACAAAGTAAATATAACCAATACAAGCATAGGAAATAGGATAGTATTGTTCGATTCATGGGGATAAGACAAAGTCGTCTTAACACCAAAATGAGTAATAGTAATAAAAGTTCTATTTCTTACATTACTAACAATTCGATATGCCTTTTTCCAAAAAAAAAAAAAAAAAAGAAGCTCTTTCGGTATTATTCATTGTTAATAAAGGTACTAAACGAAAATTTCTGTTAATCATTTTTTGTTCTTTTTCACCCCATAGAGATATTGAATAGAACATAGTTACTTTTTTTCCACTGTAATTCTGAAAATGAATATTTAAATATCCTTCAAAAGTAAGTAAATATATCCAAAACATATAAAATGCGGTTAATCCGGCCGTCGAACAAGCTATTACTGCAAAAATCAGTGTCTCTTCATCTTTGGATTCCTATCTAATGATCCAGGACGTAATCCCGAATGTGAAGAATAAAAAAATAAGGGTTTTCTTGCTTGATTTTTATAAATGTTATAATATTATTAGGATTTTATCTATTCCAATTCCACATCATCAAAAAGGAAACGGAAAGAAAGGGATTCGAACCCTCGGTACGAATAACTCGTACAACGAATTAGCAATCCGATGCTTTAGTCCATTCAACCATCTCTCCTAATTGAAAAAGGATAATTATTATCTTACATTACACAAAAAGTAATGCTTAAAAAAAAGCCCTTCTTTACTTTTTTGATACTTTACTTTATTTTGTATAGATTATTCATTATATACAATAAACTTATATATATATATATATAACTCTTATCAAAAATTTCATTTAGAAAAAGAAAAATCTCGAAAGAGATATTTCGAATAAAAATATAAAAAAGAAGAATATCTCTTTGATTTTGTCTCGTTCAAAAAGGTCTTTTTTTATTTCCACAGCTTGGCCTAGTCAGTACCTAACCAGGCCTTTTTTTTTTTTTTTTGCACAACGAATCAAATCATACAACTGAATCATAGCTAATTTTTATTTCAAATAAAAAAATGTGTTTGTGATAAAGAATCAAAGTGTCATTTATTTTCTTTTTTTATTTCATTTTTTATTTACATTTATTAAAATAAAAGAAAATCTTAATTATAATATATTAATAATATAATATGTTTTTTATTTTAAAATCTTATATTATATTATTTATTTTATAATAAATTTTATTATATTTTTTTTCTAAAAAACTATCTTTAAATATATTAAAATAAGAAAAATAAGGATCATTGCCAATACATTTTTATGTTATGACCTAAGCCTTTTTGCTGAGCCCTATCTATCAAAATTCCTCCAACAAAAGAAAAAAAAAAGACCTTCTTATTTTATTTAATTATTAAACTAAATAAATCAAATGAGCCCTCTTTTACTAATTTCATTGGGTTTCTTGACAAAACGCGTCAATGCTCTAAGTTTTAGGATTTTTTTTCTGATTTTATTTTATTTTGATTATATCCAATTACCTTGCTCAATAAAAGGTCTTTTTATATACAATAATCACATTGTAGAGGGTATAGTTTAATGGTAAAAGTATGATTTGTTTTATTAACCCCCTTAATAGTTAAGTGGTCCTTTGATTTGGTTCATTTTACGATCAAAAACTTTATTTCTTAAAAGGATTTAATCCTTTACCTTTGAATGAAGATTTTGAGGAAGAGTATATATTCTCATGATTTGTATCCCATAGTTAATTATATATTGAAAAATTAATTGGATTCCAAAATTACGAAACATAATTTTTGAGTTGGATCGCTATTTCTAATTGAATAAGTATGAGAAAAGGATCCATGGATAAAGATAGAAAAATTTATTTCTAATCGTAACTAAATCTTCAATTCAATTTTTGTTTTGCATAGAAAAAATTTAAGTAAAATAACTAATAAACGATAACTTTAGTTTACTAGAGACATCAAAATATTGTTTTAGCTCAATGGAAACAAAATACTTTTCCTAAGGATTCTATTAAATAGAAATAGAGAACGGAGTAACTAGAAAGATTGTTATAATCTCCCTTTTCTAGAGGGATCATCTATAAAGCTAATTGTTCTTAATTGAATGCATTCAGACAAAAAATCTAACATAGATGTTATGGGTCGCATTTTTATTTTGTTCTCGTCTTATTATATCTGAAAATTTATCCATCTTCCATAAAGGAGTTGAGTGAAACCAAAGTTTCATGTTTGATTTTGAATTAGAGACGTTAAAAATGATAAATCAACGTCGACTATAACCCCTAGCCTTCCAAGCTAATGATGCGGGTTCGATTCTCGTTACCCGCTTTAGATTCCCCGTTCTATATTATAGAGATAATATCTATTTGAATATGTATTAATTCACTTTATTGAAGTGAATTAATACACAATTCTTAAAATTATCTCACATATTCTTTATTTTTTTCGAACAAAAGATAGTAAAGTAAAAAAATGCGAAAAAAATCAAAATGGAAATCGTCCATCATCTAATGGATAGGACAGAGGCCTTCTAAACCTTTGGTATAGGTTCAAATCCTATTGGACATAATTTATTTTCATATATATATTTCTATGTTAAGAAAGAAATATTGAATGACTTGAATAAGAGTTGCTTATTTATGTTATATTTACTTATGTTATATATATTATATACTTATTTAATACTTAAAAAATTATATTATTATTAAATAAAAATAAAATTAATTAAATTAAAGAATAAAGATTAAGAATGATCAATTTTTTTATTTATTTATAATTGTTCTTGAAGTAGAAAACGTTTTATTTGTTCCTGAATAGCTTCTTTCAAAATGGCTTCTGCTTTCTCAGTGAATGTCTTGGTAGAGGATATGATTTCTTGGAACTAAGGTTTATTTGTTTTTAAGTAAGTACATAACTCAACAAGAAATTTCCTTACCTGTCCAAGTTCTAATGAATCAAGATAACCATTCGTTCTGGTATAAATGATCATTATCTGTTCTTCCACCATGAGAAGGGCTGATCGGGATTGTTTGAGTAACTCACGTAATCGTTAACCTCATGCCAATTGATTTTGAGTAGCTTTATCGAGATCAGAAGCAAATTGCGCAAATGCATTTAATTTGGCGAATTGAGATAATTCCAATTTTAATTTGCTGGCTACTTGTTTCATAGCTTTAATTTAAGCTGCACATCCAACTCTAGAGACAGAAATACTTACATTAATAGCAGGTCTGATTCCAACATTGAATAGATCGACGGATAAGAATATTTGTCCATTTGTAATGGAAATTACATTAGTAAGAATATAAGTCAAAACGTCTCCCAACTAGGTCTCAACTATTGGTAAAGTTGTCATACTTCCTTCACCTAACTGAGAGCTTGATTTAGTGGCTCATTCTAAAATACGTGAATGCAAATAAAAAACAGCTCCTGGATAAGCTTCACGACCAAGTGGTCTTCGTAATAGAAGAGACATTTGGCGATAAGTCTGTGCTTGTTTGGAAGGATCATCATAAATGATTAAAGTGTGTCGTTCACGGTACATAAAATATTCAGCCAAAGCAGCTCTTATATAAGGCGTGAGATATTGTAATGTAACTAGAGAATCCGCCGTTTCAGCTACCACAATAGTGTATTCCATTGCTTCCCTTTCCTGGAAAGTGGTCATTACCTGAGCCACAAAAGATGCTTTTTGACCAATAGCTACATAAACACATATTACATTTTGCCCTTGATGATTGCGAATTGTATCTCTGGCTATTACTGTTTTACCAGTCTGTTTGTCCCCAATAATTAATTCTCGCTACCCACGTCCTATAAGGATCATCGAATCAATAGTAATAAGTCCTGTTTGAAGAGGCTCATATATGAAACGTCTTCAAATAATACTTGGAGCGAAAGATTCAATTAACCGAGATTTAGAAGCTAATATCTCACCTCGACCATCAATAGGTTTTAGCCAGGGCATTTAAAACACGACCCAAATAAGCCTTACTCACGGGTATCTAAGCAATTTTTCCTATTGCTTTGACAAAACTTCCCTCTTGTATCATCAAACCATCACCCATTAATACAACACCAACATTATTTGACTCTAAATTTAAGGCAATGCCTATCGTACCCTTTTCAAATTCTACTAATTTACTTGCCATTACTTCATCAAGACCATAAATACGAGCGATGTCGTCGCCTACTTGAAGTATGGTACTGGTATTTACAATCTTTACTTCTCTATTATATTGCTCAATATGTTCACGATTAATATTACTAATTTCATCGGCTCTAATGGTTACCATGAGTATTTCCTAATTCTTTTTTTGAAGCAAAAAAAAAAAATAAATAATGCCTATAATAAAAGTAAAGGACTAATTAGTTATTTCTTTCATCGCCCCAAACATACCAATATTAGCATCAATGGTACGTAAATATAACTCCTTACTCAAACAACTATTCAGAGTTCTTATAGCTCCTTGTAAAGCTTGTTGGAAAACCCATTGTCAGACTTGATTAATCACTCTTTGTTTTTCCAAAAAAAATGGTTTCATTTTTGTAATTTTTTAATTGTTCCAAAGTCTTATAAGGTGAATTAATCAAATTCAATTTTTCTCGTTCTATCTCAGAGTATCCATTCACTCAAAACTGATCCGTCTCGATTTATACTTTGCGTAAGCAAGCTCGAGCTTTTTCTAACTATTCAATGCCCCCCCCCCCCCAGTAGCTCTTTTGAATTTTGAATAGTGTTCAAGATCCTTTGTTTTTGATTATCTAATAAATCACTTAATAAAAGTGGATTATCTTTACATTCATTTCAAAAAATTCCATGATCCCTTCCCGAACCAAACATGAATCTTTTGATTCATTTGGCTGATACACTCAATTACTTTAATCACTTATACTTATGGGGGGTTAATTCACAGATCTTTTTTTTAATGTAATGAGCCTATCCTCTCCTTCTCTTCTCTATTCATATATATATATATATTTTTTTTAAAAAAAAGATGATCACTAATCCAAAACTGAAATATTTGGAGGATTCTTCTAACCAACCAAAAATATGTAATTGTCAGTAAAGTTGTTTCTTTTTTTTTTCAAATTCAAAGAATTCTTCTTACTTTATACCTAGGTCATCAATTCAGCATTAGAAAAAAAGGATTTGAAATACTCATTTTTTCATTTTCAATAAAAATAAAAGGCTCAAATCATTTGATCGACATGAATGTTTTATATCGAAAAAAATTCTAACTATTCGTTTTGAAAATATTTCTATTTTAACTATAGTAGTAGAAAGAGTACCATATTGCATCTGGACTTCAAAGGATTTAGCTTTAACCATGTTAATGATCCCAGATTTTTGGTTGATAGAAAATCAAAGTAAAGTACATTTACCAATGAATCACGAAATGCTATGGTTCTTAAATATGATTTTTAAAATTTATTTAGAAGTAATTCATGGGATCGTACACCTCCTAATCCTAAAGTGCAACTGGGTGGATCCAGCCTATTATTGAAATAAACAACTTGCACACACTCCTTTTCCAAAAAAGATCAACACACCAAGCACTGCACTTAAATTTATTGGATTTGTTGCTAAAATATCGATATTAAACCCGAAACTCCTAGCGGATGGCCAGTGACCCAAGGAAAGGAAAGAATCGGTTAGATTTTTCATATAACTCAAAAAAAAAAAACAGAGTTTTTTTTGTATTGTATCGCTTATTTTTTCTATTTCTATTCTATATATTTTTGTATATTATAAATTTTTTACTTAATAATTTATTTAATTATTTAATATAAATTGAATAATTAAATTCAATTTACCTATTTCTAGTATCTATTTCTAAACAGAGTCAAAAATCTATTCTATTTAGAAATGTATTTTTTATTGAAAATTATCAACAATGATAATACTTATTAGATTCAGTTAGAATTTAAGACTAAGTCTCATGTAAATTTCAAAATTCCTTTTTTCTGTTGTGCAACACTCCTTAAGAAAAGGTTTCCTTTGGACTAAGAATAAGAAGGGGAAGGAAGAAAGTGAGTCGGTGCGCTAATTCTTCATCCTCAAATTAGCCCTTCCCATGGATTATTGTCCCAATGAATAAATAATTGTAGGAGTGAAATCTTGATATAATTCGAAAAAGCAAGGAGCAGGTCCCCTTCCATAAAATAAGAAAAAAATATGTGATTTTTAATATTTATAGGATTAAACAAAAGGATTAGCAAATAAAAGCACTAATGCTACAACCAGTCCATAAATTGTTAAAGCTTACATAGAAGCTAGACTTAGCAATAAAGTACCTCGTATTTTTCCTTCCACCTCAGGTTGTCTTGCAATACCTTCGACAGCTTGGCCTACAGTAGTACCTTGACTAAATCCAGGTCCAATAGAAGCAAGTCCGACGGCTAACCCAGCAGCAATAACAAAAGCGGCAAAAATCAGTGGATTCATGGTAAGCTCCTCGCACCAAAATAAAGAAATGGTTAATGATACAATCATCCAATGAATTATGACTTCATTATTCCATCGCTAAGATTTACCCAGCCAAAGTAACTAAGAACTCCGAATTGAAGTAATAATATTATCAAACCATCAAAACTACTTCAACATCTCTTTTTTAGTTCCTATCCATGGGATTTTTATGAACCCATATATATATATATATATATGATTTCTTTCCATTTCTTTTTTGTGAACCATTCTTTGAATCCTTCATTTTTTTTCTTTATTTCATCTCTTTATTCATTTAATTCACAGTTAAGACGAAAGGTAAGAACTTTTACTGGAATCCCTATCTAAATTCACAATAGTAGGGCGGATTAGATATATCTTTAGTTCATATTTAACTAGTCAATATCTAATATAACATATACATATATTTCTTCCATAGTGTAAACCAACTATTCTTATTTGAATCTTAGACGAAATCAGATTCTAGAATTTTTCTTTGAAACATCCATAAGAATTGGCTTATAAAAACATTAGATTACATACACCCAATTCTACCCCTTTAACCAACCCCATTTTATTCTTGCTTTTTTGTAAACTCTCGTCTTCCTTTTATTTATCATTGGATACAATCTAAATGGGCGAATTCATTAGGTCAAATCATTGCATAGAAATAAATATCGGTATTTGATTGAGCTAAATTCATGCAATTTAATTTATTATTTATTAATATTTTATTTTGGTCAATCGTTGAATTCAATGAAATCGACAAAAATTGGAATTGGGCATCATTCTAAAAAAGATCTTTTTTTAATCATTTTTAATCACACGTTGTAAATTGATACCATAATAATTCTTATTCAAATTATTTTCTCTTAATATTTAATTTGATTGAAATTGAATAAACAAAACAATATAAATATGAAGAGAATATTGATTGGAGGTAGGCATAATAAATGAATGGACCGAACGAGAATTTTAGGAAAAAGATCTTTTAGATCTCTTTCCTTTTTTTATTACAATTCCCTAATATCGTAATCTTTTTTACTATTACTCTAGATTGTATATGCTGTATTTGTATATTTATGTTCCTTAAGTAGATTATCTATACAATGGATTGGGAAAAAAGACTATTTCAAAAACTGGTCAATGATGATCCTCCATAGATTCGCCTATATAAGCCGCAGCTAAAGTTACAAAAATAAAAGCTTGAATACTGCTTGTAAGTAATCCAAGGAACATCACAAGTATAGGAACCACTAAAGGTGCTAAGGAAAGAAGAACAAGAACTACTAATTCATCAGCTAATATATTTCTGAAAAGTTGAAAACTAAGTCATAAGAGTTTTGTGAAATCTTCTAATATGTTAATGGGTAAAAGAATTGGAGTTAGTTGAATGTATTTACTGAAATATCCTAATCCTTTTTTGGTAAGACCCACATAGAGATATACTACTGATTTGAGTAAAGCTAAAGCAACAGTAGTATTTTTATCATTTGTAGGTGTGGCTAACTCCCCATGAGGTAACTATATGATTTTCCAAGGTAAAAGCGCACCTGACCAGTTAGAAACAAAAATAAATAGAAACATAGTTCTAATAAAGGGAACCCATGGACCATATTCTTTTCCAATTATTTGCCCACGTTTCGAATGAATTCAAGAACATATTTGAAGAAATTTTGGCCGTCAGTTGGAATGGTTTGTGGATCCCAAACCACTATAACGATGGAACCTAATGAGATAGCAATTACAACCCAAGAAGTAATAAGTACTTGAGCATGGACTTGTAAACCTCCTTTTTGCCAATAGAAATGTTGGCCTGCCTCTACACCAAATAAATCGTATAACCCTTTTAGTATGTTGATGGAACATGATATAACATTCATATTGCCCCCGATAGAAATAAGAACTTTAAATTATTTTGATTCAACCATCTCTCTTTTTCGACTTACCTACTTGAATTGTATATTTTGGTTTTGGATACCAACTAAACTAATCACATAATATCCACAGTTATTTTTATCTCTTTTTCTTTTATCGGTTCAGGAGTAGTAATCGATTCCATAAATCTAGGAAATCCTCCAAAAAAAAAATTTATCTTATTATTAATCAAAGCTTTTATATATAGCTAGAACGACCCTCACAAATCGCGAATACTAATTTGTTAAGAATTAATCGAATAGAAGCTATAGCGTCATCATTTGCTAGAATCGAAATATCTGCGAGATCGGGATCACAGTTTGTATCGATTAAAGAAATTATTGGAATTCCTAAAGTGATGCATTCTCAAAGAGCTGTATATTCTTCTTGCTGATCGATGATAATTGCAATATCAAGCAACCTCTTCATGTATTTAATCCTGCCTAGATATGTTTGCAAGTGAGATAATTGTCTCTTTAACACAACTGCATCTCTTTTCGAAAGATGGTTGAGCCTCCTTGTCTTCTGTTTCGTTCTTAAGTCTCTAAACTTATGAAGTCTTGTTTCTGTAGTGGACCAATTTGTTAACATACCACCAAGCCATTTTTTATTAACATAATGACATTGAGCCCTTTTTGCAGCCCGTGCCACTGAATCTGCTACTTTATTTTTGGTCCCAACAATTAAGAATTATTTTCCCTTACTTGCTGCATCAAACACTAAATCACAAGCTTCTGATAAAAAATGAGCAGTTCTAGTCAGAGATTTGTAATATGAATTTCTTTACGCTTTGTAGAGATATAAGGTACCATTCTAGGATTCCATGTTTTAGTACCATGACCAAAATGAACTCTTGCTTTTATAATCTCTTCCAAATTGATGTTCCAATATCTTTTTGCCATTTCTCCTCACACTTCCTCTTTTTTTTTTTTTTGGAAAAAAATAAGAAAAGGGTACCCTGAAATAAATAATTGTTCCTATGGAACCTTCTTTTCTACCGGAGATTAGCCGTTTATACATAATCCAAGCCATTACTTTTTATTCGTTATTATCTCTATTACTGTTAACAAATTAACAAATCAAATGACTATAGCAAACAACAAATAGTTAAGTTAAAAACATGAATCCTCTCTTAGGAATCATTAAATCCTATAAAAGATCGTTTAGATGTATTATGTAAATTCTTTGCAATGCAAGAGTCAAATAATTCTCTGTGGTGAAAGAAAATATCTCTCATTTCCTTCTTGAATAAATATAAATTCTTTTTTTGTTTCTAAAAGAATGCTGAGACTTGAACAGTGCACTAATCCTTTGAATCTGGTACCCGTGGGGATCATCCCCCTTAGAACAATGTTCTCTTTTAGGCCTTTCAACCAATCGATATGACCCCGGATAGTAGCTTTTGCTAAAACTCGAGCGATTTCTTGAAAACTTGCTTCGAATATAAAACTTTGAGTATTCAAAGATGCTCTCGTTATTCCTAATAAGATGGCTCGATAACAGATCGCTTCTTCTAAAGCACGTCCCGTTCGTTCTGCTCGTAACAATCCAATCAGTTCTCAAGGTAAAAAAATATTGGACATTCCCTCTTCTGAAACCAAGACTTTTGATGTTATTTAATGTACAATAATTTTTATATGCCTACATGGATCTGTACCTCCTGGGATCGATTAACCTTTTGGATCTTATTAACCAAAGAGATACAACTTTGCACTATAGTTAGCTCAACACCAATCAAGAATCCCCATGGAATTCCAAGAATTCGTGTTATACACTTGTTCCAACCCTCAACTCTCTTTTCTAGGTTCATCGATATTGAATCAATTGAAGATACTTCTAACACTTGTTCCACTTTTGGAAGACCTTGTGTTGTATCACCAGATCTCAATTTTTCATATATAAATGTAACTAACGTATCTCTTTCGTAAAAGATTTCTCCATAATTCCCATGAACAGTTGCTTTTGGAGTAGCCAAATAAGGCTTAGCTGATCTTATTACTATAGAGTCAATTTGAAGAATTAAAACTTGACTCGATTTTAGGTACAGTCTATTTTTGGCTATACATACATTTTCGTAAATAAATTGCCCAAGACTAATTATTGTGAACGTTTCTTTACAATAATTATGATGATAATTTTGATGGAGAAAATACCAATTCAAATTGAATGGATTCAAAACGATGTTAGTCCATCGATGGGGATTATAAATACTCCCGTTTTCATCCATTAGGTAATATTTTAAATTGTCAAGTTGAAAATATTTTGTTACCAAAATTTGATTATGAGTTATTAAATAGTAAAATGAATAAAAATTCGCAATTTGAATGATTATTCCTAAAAGGCCCGATGAATTTTTAATTGTAATTAGAGGATTCTTTTTAATTTTAATTGATCTTTTATCACATTGTGATATTTTACATGATTGAATGGACCCTTTTGAAAACAATTGGATGATGACAAAATTATCAAAGATTGGCATTCCTTATTTCTATTCAACAACGTACAAATAGTTCTGTGATTTTGAAAAAGTGATTGTTGAATCCTTACCTTGGAATAAATGGAATAAAATGGATTGATGTGATCTGACCCATTATCAGAGATCAATCCTGAACCTGACGGATTGTTCATTTTTTTGATATACGAAATATGGGATTTCACTAAGTTGATTCTTAGGAAATCTTGAATTAGACCATTTGTACTCACTTCAACAAAGAAAGTATAGACCTCTTCGACGAAAGAACTTTTGTTGTCTTGGTCCCAATTCAAGACTAAACAAGTTCGAACCAATTGAATACTTGCGCTAGAAATTCCTCGAGCTAGTTTGCCATTTCCATAAAGGATATAATTGACAACTCAAAATTGCATATTATCCTTTTCCCAAAATATATCATGTAGAAAGAGTGTTGCTAAATTTATGCCGTCTGCTATCTCATATGTGGCTATGGGTCGCACTAAAACAAAATACTTTTTCTTGGTAGGTGTGATCCGTTGGACATAGATCCAATTTTTTAATTTTTTGCCTTCCTGGCGGTATCAAGATGCCACCGCGTCGGGATATCTTATCTGTCTTTCCTGGAAAATGGATATCTCTAGAAAAGATTTTAAGTTCAATACTTTTTTTTTCTCTCCACATGGACCAATCCACCTACTTGGCTTCTTGTATTTAAAGTGATTCGTGTATTTACTGCAACGATACTATTGTTCCATACCATTATGGAAGAAGATTCGGGTAAAATATGCACTCGCTTAGGAATGAAAAAAATCGATCTACCTTCATTTGGTATTTTATCTTCAATTTTTTGACTCTTCGATACTCAATCACATCCTCTTTTATGATGATTGAATACGCCCCTCTAGTCCCATATTTAAGAATTCCTAAACTCTTTCTTCTGTGTCGAGGATTGTCGAAAAAAGCAAGAATACTATTTCTATGAAAAATACCATTTATGGGTATTTTAATCAAGATACCTGAACGTGGCATTAGTTCTTTCTCTTGTTCTTGAATCGATTAGAATGGAATGATAAATTGGTTTCTTCGCCTCTTTGCTAATAAATCCGGATTCTTGTGAAGAATACTAAAATTATGAGATTACAATGACCAGTACCTATGATTCTATTAATTTTTGAATAATCAGGAATCCCACATTTTTTTTATCAAAAAAATTTGAACTAAAGAATTTGTATCTCACTTGATCATTATTCATTGAAAGGCTAGAAATAAACCTTCGTTCGACAAAAAGAGAATGAATGTTCATTTGATCTTGATCCTTATGGAGTGAAAAAGGAACTACACTGTATCTGCATGAACCTCTTGATAATATCCATGAATGGCTTATTTTTGGTAAGAGATGAACATTACTATATGTAAATGCAGGTGCATGGTACACACTGGTACTCCAATGCATTTCTCCCTCTAAATCAAAATAAATATGTTTTCGAACTCTCTCTTTAAAATTAAAAGAGTATGTTCCCGCACGAATCTCAGGAGTCACTTGTTTTGATTCTACATATTGATCATTTTGAACTAAAAGAAAAATTTTTGGTGGAATAGTCACGTTATGTATAATATCTTCACTTTCAATAATTACAGACAAGTCTATATAACACGAAAAAGCAAGAGCTCGTGACATGTACATGTAGGATGAACCAAATCCTCATTGAATTTTATTTTCCCATTAGAAAGAGCTCGTGCATGTTCTGCAGTACCCCCTGTAAATACTTCGTTGGTGTGAAAAGTTCTCAATGTTAGTTGAGTCCCCAGTTCTCCAATAGATTGACCTACAATAATGCCTACAGCTTATCCCAACTCAACTAGGTCACTGTGAGTAGGACTCCAACCATAACATAAGTACTCCTATAAGTAAAAAAGGTTCGAATAGATATTGATTATGTTCGAAAGGTTATGAATTGATTGACAAGTCCAATCCCAATATCTTGATTTCGAATGGCAATACATCGCAAGCCCAGATATATATATATCATCTGTTAATACACGACCAATTAATGTTTATATTAAAATTCTTTCTGGCATCATCCTTTTTTGAGGACTCACAGAAATCCCTCTGATGGTGCCATAATTTGTTCTACATACAACAATATGTTGAACCACTTCAACAAGTCTACGCGTAAGATATCCCGCATCTGATGTTTGTACAGCGGTATCCACAATGCCTTTGCGGGCTCCATAGTAAGAAATGATATATTCTGTTAAAGACAGTCCTTCATGTAAATTGCTTTGAACAGGTAAATCAATCATTTGTCCTTAAGGATTCGACATTAATCCTCTCATACCTACTAATTGGTGTACTTGAGATACATTTCCTCAAGCTCCTGAAAAAGACATTATATGGATTGAATTGAAAGGGTCAGTCACCCTAAAATTAGGATTCATTTCTTGCTGCAAATATTCACTTGTAGCATACTATATCTCGATCGATTGGAGTAATTTTTTCCATTGCGTGTACACTCCCATAATGATGATGTTTTTCCAAAATCAAACTTTGTTGTTCAACATCTTGGACTAGCCATCCCTTAGAAGGTATCGTTAAAAGATCGTCAATTCCTAATGAAATGGATGTAGCAGTGGCTTGCTGGAAACCTAGAGTCTTTACTTGATCCAGAGTGTGTGATGTATATGCCATTTCGAAGTGATCTATTAATCTGCTAATAAGTTGTTTAATGGCAATTCCATCTATGACTTTATTATGAAATAACAGATTGGCCCGTTCTGCCATAAGTACCTCTATATTCGACTGAGTGGGATTCGACAATGAGTTTGAGTCAATGATTGGAAAACTTCCTTTTCTCGATCTTGATTTGCATAGAATATTACATCAAGAACTATGATCCTATTTGAATTAGAGAGACCCACATTCACATTGGTATCATAGAATTACTTAGCTTAGATACCATATGATTAGGTATCATATGAGCAGGCTCGACAAAAACCTTGTATGGCTTCTTCGATTTCTCGATAAAGAGAAATATGACCAACACCAGTTCGAATGTATATACAAAGAATTTCTTTTTTTTTATACTTGTTACTATTAGATAGTGTCCATAAATTACCCAAAGATTCATAGTGAACTTTAATGGGAACTTCTCTTGAAGCAATAACGCGTTGATCTAATTGCCACCGAAGCCACAAAGAACTATCTAAATGGATTAATTTTTGTCGATAAGCTCCAATTGCATCATAGGAATTACAAAAAAAGGGTTCTTTCGTATACTTATAGTTGTTATTGTCAATTCTTTCAATTTTATAGTTTTTTCGATTACATGGATTATACCTAATTGCACAAACACCTCAATGAGTCTCGCTCGTTAATACATAGAGCCTCATAAGCATACCTTGAGTTAGTACTGAAATGGGATCCCCAATAGCTGGAGACAAGAGATTCATATGAGAAAACATAAGTAAATGAGCTTCTGCTTGAGCCTCTAAAGATAAAGGCACATGAATAGCCATTTGATCCCCATCAAAGTCTGCATTGAATCCTTTACAAACTAATGGATGTAAACAAATAGCACATCTTTCCACTAAAATGGGTTGGAATGCCTGTATGCCTAATCTATGCAGAGCAGGCGCTCTATTCAACAATACAGGATGCCCCCGTATAACTTCTTGAAGTATTTCCCATTCAATTGGCTCTTATTCCCGAATTTTACACTTAGCAACTTCTATGTTCGAAGCAAGATGTTGTCTAATTAGACCACAAATTACAAAGGTCTAGAAAAGCTCTATTGCTATTTCGTGAGGCAATCCATAACGATGTAATGAAAGTGAAGGTCTAACGACAATAACGAAACGACCTAAATAATCGACCCGTTTGCCAAGTAGAGTCTTATGAAATTTCTTCTTTGCCTTCAATTACATCTAAAAATGACTTGTAAACCTTACTATGGCCATCCCTCATTAGTTATCCATAGATTCCATTATCAAGAAGTGTATCCATGGCTTCTTGTGCCAATTTTTCCTGACACATTACTAATTCTCCTGGCATAGATCTACTTGTTGTTAATAGATCGGTAAAAGTATTGTTCCGATAGATAACTCTTCTATAGAGTTCATTAATATCTGAACTCATTAGTTTGCCCCATCTATCTGAATGATCGGTCTTAACTGGGGAGGAAAAACCAGTAAGAGACATAAAACCATCCATTCTGGTTCTATATTTGTTCGAATAAAATGCTTAGCTAATTCCATGCGTCTAACTAGTTTAGCCCCATTCTATATTTGTTCGCCCATCGATACATTTCGAAATAAAATACTTTAGCTATTTCTTCTTCCAATTTTTTGATCTTCCCATTCATTCCCCGTGGGAATTTCTTCTTCTAATTCTTTCCATTCTACCAACGAATAATCTATAACAATTAGCAAATCTAGATTGGCTAATTGTTCTTGGATAGCACCCACCCTGGTAGAAATTTCTCGATTTCAAAATGTATCGAAACCTTGGGTAGTAAAAGAAAACGGGATGTTGTATTTTCAGGATTGGATTTCATATTCAAACGAACCTTGTTATCGTAAGAAAGTAGGTTTTTTAGTTATGGGCCTAGCAATAGAAAAATTGGGATAGGATCCTATATGATCTCCTCCCCCCTTCAAAATCGGACATGTGAGTTTCCTTTCATCCGGCTCAAGTAGTCATGCCAATACCAAATAAAGATAAAGAAAAGGGATTTCGCTTTTAAATTAAATTCTAGAAAACCCCAAAAAAATTGACTCCTTACTCAAGTTCCTAGTGAAGATCAAGCAACATTTTATTTATTCAATTCATTTTTTTGATTTTTTAAATTCTCTATTCAATTATAAATTACACCAGAAATGAAATGTGAAATTCTTGAGTAGTTTACTTCCCTTCGAATGCTGAATCCCCTTAAATGAAAGAAGTGCTTTAGAATTCATACGGGATTTACTTGTCTATGTATCGTTCCATTCAATCGTTTAGGTCTTGTATCACCTCGACGGTTATGCCACGATGTCTTTAAAGTCTATATGCAATGTATAGACTCCTGCAACCATGACATATTTTTTTATTTAAAGATAAACAAAATTGCATTCCTTTCTAAAAGTAAGAGGAATAGTTAATTCCACAAAAAGAAAGAAGTCTTTTTTCACGAGGTATAACTAGAAATTCTTATTTATTTTTTACTGAATCGACCACAGACTAATCCTCTTTTTTGAAGGAGTATTAAATACACCCATAACTCTAAGCTTCATGTTACTCATCCCAAGAGACATGTTAGATCCAGGGCTTCCCAATTCAATTGAATGGGATGACAGTTTATCATTCCTAATTTGTAAAATAATAATTTCAATCAAATCACACATCGCAGTATGCTAGGCCTTCTAATTCTTTAAGGGGTTTACCTAAAAGATTCGCAATATAGCTAGGAAGATGTTTCAAATACCATACATGGGTTGCTGGACATGCCAGTTTTATGTATCCCATTTGATATCTTCGTATCCGAGAATTAACAAATTCAACTCCATATTGTCCACAAAATTTTGGGTCTTCTTTTTCATCTCCGATCACTCGATAATTTCCACAAGCGCAAATTTCACTCTTTATAGGCCCAAAAATTCTTTCACAAAATAATCAATCTTTTTTTGGTTTATTGGTTTTGTAATGAAAAGTATAGGGTTTTGTCACTTCTCCAACTATCTCTCCATTAGGTAGGATTTTAGTCACCCAAGCACTTATTTATTGAGGAGAAATTGATCCAATTCAGAGCTGTTCATGTTTATATCGATCGATCATAGAAGAAAATTTTTGATTCACTTCGATTAAACTTCTTTCCTATTAATCTGGAAGGTCTTCTCAGATACAAGGAAATGATTCAGTTCTAGAGCCAAAGATCATAGTTCTCGAGCAAGTAATCAAAAAGATTTTGGAGCATCCTCAGGTTTAGGTATTGTTCCTCCAATGATCGTAGTACCAAGTAATTCTTGTCGAGCTCTAATATGATCAAATTTATAAGTAAGAATCTCTTGTAAAATATGAGCAACACCAAATCCCTCTAGAGCCCAAACCTCCATTTCTCCTACTTGCTGTTCCCCCTGCTTGGACCTGCCTCTAAGGGGTTATTGTGTAACAAGTGCATAATGTCCATTGGAAGGTCCATGTATTTTATCATCAACTTGATGAATTAATTTGAAGATATAAGGCTTTCCTATTATAACAGGCTGTTCAAAAGGCACCCCTATTCTTCCATCAAATATTCTACTTTTTCTCAAATACTTGGGTTTAAATACCCATGGATTCGTTGTTTGCTTAATGGCTTCATATAATTCAGAAAACACTAGTTTTCTCGAAGCCTCTTGTTCATATCCCTCATCAAAAGGTGCTATTCGATAATGTCTATCTAGCGGACTCCCTGCTAACCCAAGCAAGCATTCAAGTATCTGTCTTACATTCATTCTTGAAGGTACTCCTAATGGGTTGAAGACCACATCAATAGGTCTTCCATCTTGCAAATAAGGCATATCATGTTTAGGTAAAATTTTCAAAATGATACCTTTATTTCAATGTCTTCCAGCTACTTTATCACCTACTTTGATTTTACGTTTTTGTGAAATATATACACAAATCATTTCTAGATTATAACTAGAACCCCTTTTTTTTTTGAATCCATCTCACATCAATAACTCGACCTCTACCACCTATAGGTAATTTTAGACAAGTTTCCTTTGAAATGGATACCTGAATGCCAAGTATGGCCTGTAATAATCTATCTTTAGGAGCATACGATGATTCTTTCACCACCTGAGGTGTTAATTTACCTACTAAAAAATATCACCTGTCTCTACCCAAGATCCAGCATCACAATTCCATTTTTGTCTAAATTGCGGAGTAAATGGCCTTTTAGATGCGGTATTTCATTAGTGATCCTTTTGGGACCTTGGCTTGTCACATGAGTCTGAATTTTATATTTTCGTATGTGAAAAGAAGTATAAATATCTCCATACATTAGACGCTCGCTGATGAGTACCACATCTTCAAAATTGTAACCTTCCCATGGCATATAAGCTATTAATACGTTTTTCCCCAAAGCGAGTTCACCACTAACTATAGCGGCACCATCCGCTAAAAATTATCCCTTTTTAATGCATTTACCCCGTCGAACCTGGGGTTTTTTATGCATATAAGTATTTTTGTTGGAACTTTGACACATAACTAATGGAATGTTTAGAGTGTTTCCATTGCCCGATAAAATGATCTTGTTAGTATTGATATAAATGATCTTTCCCTCGTGTTCGGCTATAACGAGAACCCTTGAATCAAGAGCCACTTGGCATTCTAACCCAGTTCCAACAATGCACTTCTCAGACTGAGAAAGCGGAACTGCTTGATGTTGCATATTAGAACTCATTAAAGATCGATTCGCATCATTATGCTTGATAAAAGGAATAAGGGAAGCTCCAATAGAAAAATATTGGAAAGAAAAAATACTTCAAAGATGAACCTCTTCCCATGCGATAGTCAGAAATTCTTGGCGGTATCGAGCTAGAACAACCTACTCTTCCTGAATACCCCGATTCAGAGCCAAAGAATTTCCTGTCGCTACCATATAATATTCATCTCTACTTGATGATAAATAAAGCATCCGTGCTTTTTTGATTTCTCAAAGATTTCATAAAATAGACTTTTTAAAGACCCTCAATGACCAATCCCGGCATGAATTGCTAAAGATCCAATAAGTCCAACATTGATTCCTTCATACGTGTTAACGGGGCAAATGCGCCCATAGTGACTAGGATGGATATCTTATATCCAAAAATTTTTAGTTCGCCTTGTGAATCCTCCAGGGCCCCGAATAACTCAATTTTTTCCCATGAACTATTTGTGTCAATGGATTGGTTCAATCCAAAACTTAAGATAATGGGTGTAATCCGAAAAAGGATTCATAAGTGGTTATTAATGGAGGTGAAGTTACCAAATTCTGAGGAGTTGGTATCAATTTATGCCTAATTGCTTTAGATATAGTTCCCTTAACTATATTTTCTAAACGAACCAGAGCCAATCCGAATTGGTCTTGTAAGAGATCCGCTACAGAATGAATACGTTTATTTTTCAAATGATTCATATTGTCAAGTGTACCCATTCCAAATTTCATTCCAATCAAATGATCTGCAGCTGCCAATATATCTAGTGGTAATAAAATGTGTTATTCTGAGATATATTAAGATTCAGTCTCCGGTTCAGATTTTGTTGACCAATCCTTCCTAATTCATATCTTTGGTGAAAGAATTTTTTTCGTAATTCCTTATATAAGGATTCAGAAAAT
Organism: Moringa oleifera; assembly: GCA_021397835.1. Taxonomy (NCBI): domain Eukaryota; kingdom Viridiplantae; phylum Streptophyta; class Magnoliopsida; order Brassicales; family Moringaceae; genus Moringa; species Moringa oleifera. The sequence goes on from JAJFZO010000087.1 coordinate 6,254,661, forward strand.
ATCGAATCCCCGCCTACACAAGAAAATTGTTGATAAAACTCCAAAATGGCATTTTCTTTTGACCCAATTTTTTTTCTCCTTATTTGTTAAGAAAGACAAGAAAATTTCAGAGTAACAAACATTCTCTAGAAGTTCTCTTAGATTCAAACCCATAGCTGATGATAGAACTAGAATAGATATTTTCTGTTTCCTACTCACACGAGCCCATGTCCTTTCTTTTTTATCGATCTTTAATTCTAACCTTCCTCCCCAATATGATATTATGGTGCTGGTATAGACCGAAATTTCATTATGATCCAATTCTGATCAATAATAGATACCGGGGCTTTGCAATATATGATTGATCACAATTCTGTATATTTCGTTTACTATAGAAGTTCCAAGGGAATTCGTTAGAGGAATGTTTCCAATAAAAATTGTTTGTTCTTGAATATTCCTACTGGGTTTCCAAATTAATCCCACAGATGCAAATAATTCAGAAAAATATGTGAGTGATTCATATACAGCATCTCTTTCTTTTATCAACGGTTCTACCAATTGATATGTTTCCATAAATAATGAAAATTCAATTTCTTTGATCTGTATCTTTCATTTTTGGAAACTTATAAAGTTCTTCTTTTAAGCCCTGATCAATAAACCTACAAAATCCTTCAAATTGTATCTGATTAAACCTAAGCATTGTAGACATTCCCTCATTTCCATCCCCGAGCATTTTTTTCAATTTCCCATTTATTGAAAAATCCCATTTCTCATTCTTTATCGAATCATATGAATATGATTTGATCTAGCAATAATGGAATTTATATTCTATTTACTAAATCACATGAAATTTTACCCAACTCCATATATATATGTAATGTATGAAATACGTAGGAACGGATGAATAAAGATTATACTCAAATTGGAATTTATAACAGAAAGATACAAATGGAAAAGAATTGATAAATGCCACTTAAACTCATGGAGTTTTGCATAGAATATCAAAAAAAGTAATTCAATTTGTACCATTATTATGATATTATATATTCCAATTCGATTGGATACCAGAAAAATAAATGTATTCATGATTTGATCTGTTTGCAAAGATAAAGACACAATAATCAGAAACAATAAATATAAGGTTGATTTTTCTAGCACTTGGCTTTTTCGTGTATTCCATTGTTCAAAAAATGATTCGCAGAGAAGAGAAATCTTTTTACATATTCTATTTTTTTCGTAGAATTTTTAGAATATCATTGAAGTGCGTAAGAAAGCTTGTATTTCTTTTTTTATTAAAATAAAATGTGCAGATATATACGTCTCTCTTTCTTCCTTTATTGCATTACAGTTTTATTCGGGACAACACATGCCGTGATCTATCAAAAATTCTATTTTCTCTTCAATCTATTCAATGCAAAATTGCAGCACGATAATTTCTTGATGATTTCCTATAGGTATCCTTACAAATAAAATACCCTATTAGTTAGCTATAGTTATATACCAACTTAGGCTTTTGGGTTTATTGGAGCCATAGGAATTCCTTTTACTCAAGAAAGAATAGATTTTGATATATTATCAAAATTGGTAACTCTGTCTATAAACCTTTTACATCAAAATTCAAAAAACAAAATGGATTAGTATGATTTTTTGACAAATACAACTTTTTCAGTCAGTATAGCTTATTTCGAAATATTATAGCATCTTTTTTATATAAGCCCTTTTATTCATCTTTACAGAATTTAAACTTACGTAATTCATTTTTGAAAAAAAGTCCTAAGAGAATTCTGTGGGACAAAATAAAAAATTAAATATATGATTGGTCATATAATCGTGCTTGCTTAGATACTTTTTATGCAATGTCTTTAACTGATGGTATAAGAGGATTAGCGAAACTAACTCATTTTTTTGATAGACGAGTAATTGATGGAATTCTGAATAGGATAGGTATTACGAGTTTCTTTATAAGAGAAAGCATAAAATATGCAGGGGAAGTCGCATCTCTTCTTATCTCTTATTATATTTGTCCTCTTTACTTATTTTTAATTAATTTACTACTTTTTATTTTTAAATTTATATTTCTAAATTTCTTCTAATCTAAGAAGAATCTTTGAGTTATTTTTTGTTTAACAATCTATATAAATATTGTAACATTTCATTTCTTACAGTATTTTCAAATCGATCATTTTTTATATATCAAAATGGCAAATTCCATTGGTTAGAATCGAAAAGAAGATTCATAAGAGGTTTTTCAAATAAATATTTATCTTTTTTAAATATTTTTAAATTCGAATTTTCTTGATTCCCATCTAGATTTACATAAACTAGGTGTCTTTTATATTCATAGCATGCCCCTTGGATGTTTATTAATTCAAATTCATCATCTTTATATTTTTTTCCTTTCCATTCACTTGGATCTCTTTCATTTCATCGTTTTTGTCCGGATCCTCCCTTTCTTTGGAAAAAAGAGAAGGAAAAGGATCTTCTTCGGTGGATACATCTTGATCCTGTTTAGTCCCCCCTTTTTTCTTCCATTTCTGAGGTTCTTTTTAGTTTCTTAGTAAAAATAGGCGACGGTATTCTGCCTAAATAATATACATAGGTAATAAATAAGAGAATACTAAAGATTTAAGCCATAGAATTTCTCAATTCTGACACAAGGTACTTATACTTATTAGATCAAATAAGTACATTAGACCTAATAGAATTATTTTGCTGTATCCAAACTAATGCCAATCTAACCCATTTTATGAATAAAATGTGACCAATTAACCAACCAACAAAACTACTTGTTACAAATAACATCTTGTTGTTGCATCGAAACAAATAAATGTTGACTACTATGGCTAACATTGAACTTGGTAAAATGAAATGGTTGAATAATTGAAAACTGAGATTATTCAAGAATACACATTGACTGCAAAAATTACGCATGAATTTCTAGGAGTAGATCCATAATTAAAAAAGTATTTGTGATTGTTCCAGAAGAAATGAAACAAAAGATACTGTAAAGCTAGGACATTTATTCTATGAGGTCTACCCAATGCTAAATGCAAAGGCATATAATAGATCGATATGAACATCATGAGTTGTCCCGCAATAAAACTAGTTGTTGCTGATACATTCTTCTCGGTTCCTTCTTCTCCTTCTTCCATAACCCGAGCTCGGAGAAGCAAGAGATAAAAGGGCTCTATGGAGAATGTGGTCAAAAATCCATAATAAAGTCCAACCACAACGATCAATTTAATTATCTTCATGCATAAGGATGCTAGATTACCTAATATAAAAGATTTCAAAATCATCACAAACCTCACTTTTTTCTTTCTATTTCAATTTCTGGATTATTATATGATGATTTTAAAACTTTTTATATATAGAAATAGAAAGAGATAGACTAGAAATGACATCTCTTATGTCAATGACACCAAAGGGATATTAAATGAATGGAATTGGGATATGGATGGAATATAATGAAATAGAGCCACTTTGAGATTCCCCATTAAATGAGGCATGGAACGGAGCCACTACGAAGAAATTTCGGGGGTGACGAAGGAAACTTCAAGTTCATATTGGTCATGGGTTGAGAACGGCAATTGAACTCTATGAGATCTAATCTCTGATTATTCCTTAGTAGCTCAGTGGTAGAGCGGTCTGCTATTAACAAACTAGTCGTAGGTTCGAAACCTACTTGGGGAGATTTGATTCATTCCAAATTAAAGAATTCAGAATGTCAGAATGAAAGGTTTCGCTTTAACCGTTAAGAGTAAGTAACCCATTCCCTATTTCTATTGCATTCTATCTTATCGTATCACATTCTGTTCTGCGATATTTGAGAATCACCATCAATACCTTGGTGTAGGTCTAGGATAATCCTTTGTTTCATAGTCCTGGGGCTATTTACAACTAGCCAATTAAGAATTATCAAATGTACTAGTACTAACAAGTGCATCAAAGATGTAGTCATCGATTCTCCCGAGAGGTCACAATTACCGCGAGCAAACATATTAATTTAATGATAAGGAACATATTTTTGCTATGCTACTAATACTTATACTTACTCTACTATTCCTTATCTGAGGAAGAGTTACGGGATGCAAAAAAATATGTTGATTCGGGCCGAGAATACTAACACTATATGGTAAAAAACCATTTTCGATAAATTTTAAATCTAAATAAAAAGTAAGGTGACTCAATTTTGACAAAAGACCCACCCTCAAGTTCCATAGCTTTGAGTCCACTATCCCCATCATGATTTTCCTACCCCCAAAGGGAAAGGTCCTTCCCTTTTGGGCCGGTTATGGGCGAGGAGGGATTTGAACCCCTGACACCGTGGTTCGTAGCCACGTGCTCTAATCCTTTGAGCTATGGGCCCTACCCCATCTCCACTGGATTTGTTCCTAGGAGTACCCTAAAAAAAATAAGGAACCTTTCCTCTCCCTAGCCATTTCATTCTAGGTTAAGAAGATGTGAAAGTGCCTTTCTCTCTATAAGAACGATGCATTCCGAGGTGTGAAATGGGAGAGAAGGGATTTCATAATTGGGGTTTTGGTTTTGAATAAGACGACCTTTTCATTTTCCATTTTTTCTTTTTCATATTGAAAAAGTAATATAAATGAGAGTTGTTAAGCTTTTTATCATCCTGATGTCGAGATATTTTTTCACAAGACCTCCCCTACAGTATCGTCACCGCAGTAGAGTTTAACCATTAAGTTCGAGATGGATTGGTTTTGTTCCTCTACACCTAGGACACCAGAATATCAAACCATGAATGAAGAAATACATGCGAGAAAAGCATATTGGCTAATGATTGTGAGGCTCCAATTTTTGTTTGGAAGGGACACTAAAGGCCTTCGCCCTTCCATCCCTTGGACAGATAAAGAGGGAGGGTAGAGCTTTTGGTTTTTTCATGTTGTCAAAGAGTTGAACAATGGTTTTTTCGTGCTGTCAAAGAGTTGAACAATGAAAATAGATGGCAAGTGCTTGATCGAATTGATCGAATCATGCAAGAACATAGTTTAAGTCTACCGATCTATTAGGATGCCTCAGCTACATACATCACTGCACTTCCACTTAACACCTATCGTAATGATAAACGGCTCATCTTGTCGTGACCTTCTCTTGAATTCTCAAAACTTCTGTCACTTCATCCCCGTAAGGGTAGAGAACCCGTTGCTGTCTCAGTTGTGCTACCGAATGCTCTAGGGAAGTCAGAATATGAGAGTACTCATTTTGGGGTGGGCTTACTACTTAGATTCTTTCAGCAGTTATTCGCTCCACACTTGGCTACCCAGTGTTTACCGTGGGCACGATAACTGGTACACCAGAAGTGCATCTTTCCCGGTCTTCTTATACTAGGGAAAGGTCCTCTTAATGCTCTATATGGATCAAACTATCTCACGACATTTTGAACCTAACTCACGTACCGCTTTAATGGGCAAACAGCCCAACCCTTGGAACACACTACAGCCCTAGGTGGCGAAGAGTTGATATCGAGGTGCCAAACCTTCCCGTCAATGTGAGCTCTTGGGGAAGATCAGCTTGTTATCCCTAGAGTAACTTTTATCCGTTAAGCAACGACCTTTCCACTCGGTACCGTTGAATCACTAAGGCCGACTTTTCGTCCCTGCTCGACGGGTGGGTCTTGCAGTCAAGCTCCCTTCTGCCTTTGCACTCGAGGGCTAATCTTTATCCGGCCTGAGGAAACCTTTGCATGCCTTTGTTTCCTTTTGGGAGGCCCACGCCCCATAGAAACTGTCTACCTGAGACTGTCCCTTGGCCCGTAAGTCTTGACACAAGGTTAGAATTCTAGCTCTTCTAGAGTGGTATCTCACTGATGGCTTTAGTCCCCTGGAAGGAGGCCTTCTTCACCTTCCACCTAAGCTACACAGGAAAAGCCCAAAGCCAATCCTAGGGAACAATGAAGCTTAATAGGCTCTTTCCATCCAAGTGCGGGTAGTCCGCATCTTCACAGACATGTTTATTTCATCGAGCCTCTCTTCGAGACAGTGCCCAGATCATTATGCCTTTTGTGCAGGCTAGAACTTACCCGAAAAGGAATTTTACTACCTTAGGACCGTTATAGTTACAATCGCCACTTACTGGGGCTTCGATTGTCGCCTCTCCTGTCATCAGTTCACCAACTTACTTGACCTTTTGACACTGCTCAAGCGTCAGCCCTTATACATGGTCTGACAACTTTGTGAAGACCTGTGTTTTTGGTAACAATCTCCCAGGCCTAGTCACTGCAAGCCCCTTTATGAGGAGGCACCCCTTCTCCCAAAGTTACAGGGCTACTTTGCCGAGTTCCTTAGAGAGAGTTGTCTCGCGCCCCTAGGTATTCTCGACCTACCCACATATGTCAATTTCAGGTACATGTACCCTTTTGTTGAAGGTCGTTCGAGCTTTTCTTGGGAGTATAGCATTGGTTACTTCAGTGCCATAGCGCCTGGTACTCAAACATTGGCTAGGGTCATTTTCTCTGCCCCTTCTTACCCTGAAAAAGCAAGGGTACCTTGTGTCCTTGAACCGATACCATCTTTCGGCTAACCTAGCCTCCTCTATCCCTCGGGACCAACAAGGGGTAATACAGGAATATTCACCTATTATCCATCGAGTATATCTTTCAACCTGATCTTAAGCCCTGACTCACCCTTTGTGGTCGAACCTTGTGAAGGAACCCTTGGGTTTTCGGAGCATTGGATTCTCATCAATGCTTGCGTTACTCAAGCTAACATTCTCACTTTCACTTCGTCCACCCTTGCTCGCGCATATGCTTCCCTTTAAGGCGGAATGCTCCCTTACCGATGCATTTTTACATCCTACAGCTTCGACAGATCACTTAGCCCCGTTCATCTTAAGCATAAAAGTGCTCGATTAGTGAGCTATTACGCACTCTTTCAAAGGTGGTTATTTCTAGGCAAACCTCTTAGCTGTTTCTGCATCCCTACCTCTTTTATCACTGAGCGGTCATTTAAGGGCCTTAGCTGGTGATCCCCCATCGTCTCACTGGTCGACCTTGACCATTGTTATTTTGAGGTCATATCTAGTATTCAAAGTTTGCCTCAAGTTGGTACCGCTCTCATGGCCCACACCGAAATAGTGCTTTACCCCTAGATATCCAGTCAATAGCTACGCCTCAACGCATTTCAGGGAGAACCAGCTAGCTTTGGGTTCGAGTGGCATTTCAAACCCCTAAACACAACTTATCCATTGATTCTTCAATATCAATCGATTTAGACCTCCACTTAGTTTCACCCAAGCTTCATCCTGGTCAGTCATGGATAGATCACTCAGGTTCGGGTCCATAAGCAGTGACAATTGCCCTATGAAGACTCGCTTTCGTTACAGCTTGGTAGGTTCCCTTAACCAAGCTATTGCCTATGAGTCGCCGACTCATTCTTCAATAGGCACACGGTCAGAGCCTTGAACTCCTCCTCCTACTGCTTGGGAGCTTACAGTTTCATGTTCTATTTCACTCCCCGATGGAGGTTCTTTTCACCCTTCCCTCATGGTACTACTTCGCTATCGGTCACCCAGGAGTATTTAGTTTTATAAGGTGGTCCTTACTGATTCACACGGGATTCCACGTGCCCTATGATACTTGGGTCAGAGCGTAAGCTAATGATGCTTTCGGCTACTGGACTTTCGCCATCCAGGGTGCAGCACTTCACCACTTCGCTTAGCAACATGACACTTTTATTGCTCTCCCACAATCTTGTTTTCAGGGTTTAGGCTGCTCCCATTTCGCTTGCTGCTACTATGAGAATCGTTTTTGCTTTCTTTTCCTCTGGCTACTAAGATGTTTCAATTCGCTAGGTTGTCTCTTGCCTGCCCATGGATTCAATAGTAGTTCAAAAGGTTGATCTATTCAAGAATCTTCAGATCTACACTTATTTTCAACCCCCCGAAGCATTTCATCGCTTACTATGCCCTTCCTCATCTCTGGGTGTCTAGGTATCTACCATAAGCCTTTCCTCGTTTGAACGTTGCCCTTAACTTTAAGGCCATGCCACCCTAAGGTGCTGCAAAATAGAGGGATTTTATCTTATCAACGTCCATGAATGAGAAATCATAGATCAAATTCCCGAATCAAAAAAATTAGGTGCTATCATATAGCTTTATATCGGCTAAGTTCATGAGTTGGAGATAAGCAAACTTGAACAGCTGACATCCACCATAGGGTAAACCATCACCCATCAAGCCCCCGATTGATTCTACCATAGAGGCCAACGATAGACAATAACTCCCCATCGAACATAGCTTACAACTTTCATCGTACTGTGCTCTCCAAAGATCAACACTTCTCAAAATCTCAAAAGGTGCCGAGTTGGAATCCCATTCTAACTAAGGATTCTTGTGGTTTCGAAGGATCCAGCTATAGGAGAACTAGGAATGGAGAGCTGTCCCGCTTCGTTCAACCCGACATTTTCGAATGCTGGGTTTAAGAATGAATGATTGCCCTTTTTCGACCCTTACTGTCCAACCTGAAAACGGACAGCTAATGCATTCCACTTACTAAACAGGGTTCTATGTTCAGTCCGCGATCCCTAGATACCGAAGGCATCCTTGGGGTGATCTCGTAGTTCTTATGGGGTAGAGACGATGAGGTCGGTCCATGGATTTTCCTTCTTTTTGTCGCGTTTCACTCAAAGAGTTGAAGGGAGATAGTGCATCAAGCTGTTCGCAAGGGCCAACTTGATCCTCTTCCATAGGGATCCCAAATGAGGGAACCTTAGTAGAGCCACCAACTCCAACTACCGTCCATGTACGATCCATACTAGATCTGACCAACTAGCCATCCTACCTAATCTACGTTCTTGACAGCCCATCTTTGTCTCAGTAGAGTCTTTCAATGGCATGTTTCGGTCCTCTTCCCCATTGCTTAAAGAAAGTGAGCCACCAGTTTAGGTACAAGATACTATCATTATCGCCTGGACAATTAGACACCCAACCTTTAATCGTAACGACTCAATTACAAGAGCGAAGCTTTACCAATTGAGCTATATCCCCCCAGCCAAGTGGAACATGCATGAAGGAGTCAGATGCTTATTTTATTCTTTTCCTTGGCGCAGCTAGGCCATCTTGGACTTGAACCAGGGACCTCGCCTATGAAGTAAATCATTGCACCTACAGTCTAACCAATTAAGAGAGAATTAATACATACCTTTTCGAGAGTGATTCATCCTTCTCGAATGCAAAGTACAACTCTCCGTTGTACTGCGCTCTCCAAGCGTGCTTGTTCTCTCCTCTTCCTTACCATGGCAAGTATTTATGAAACAACTTCGATGAGAAGAAAAAAGAGGGCGTTAAGAGACCCTCTTGGGTCAATCCTAAACACTCTAAGATCCTTTTTCAAACCTACTCCCATTTCGAGTTAAGAGATAGATAAATAGACACGTCTCATTCCATTGATCGGGGGCATTTGTAGTGACTAAGGGGGTCGAAGACCAAGAAGTGAGTTATTTATCAGCCAAGTATTCTTCTTACAGCTAGATCCAATCTTTTAGTCCCTGCGAAATGGAAAAAAAATTTCATGTTCTTCCTTTTGGGAAGGGAGGAAGTGTAACAACCTATTGATTGTAGCTTTTTCCAGACCTCCGGGAAAAGCATGAAAAAAAAAACTCAAACGGTACGATCCCTCCGTCACCCCAGAATGAAAGGGGTGATCTCGTAGTTCTTGGTTTGTGAAGATATGTTCTTAGGTGCTCCATTTTATTTTCCTATTGAGGTCGAACCTAAACCTGTGCTTAAGAAATAGCTATCCATACATTAATAAGGGATGTATGGATTATCGAGAAGAGAGGAGCCGTAGTGGTTCCCCCCAAGACCGCCCGGATCCCACGAATGAATAGAAAGTTGGATCTACATTGGATATCACCTAAATCGCCCCATCTATCCTCTTAAGGAGAAGTTTAGTTTCAAACCTCGGTTCAAATAGAAGAAGTACGCCATGCTAATGTGCCTTGGATGATTCACATCTCAAGGTCAAGCGCTGATAAGCACATTGAACTATGCATGTGGCTTAGAGCCCTCATAGCCCAGGCACAACGACATAATTATTAGGGGCACGCTCCACCACTGAGCTAATAGCCAGTCATGCAGGCCTCTTGTTAGGGGCCCGCTATACCAAGCCAAAAGCGAGAGAAAACCCATCCATCTCTTTCCTTTTTAAGCCCCCATGTCCCTCCCGTGTGGCCACATAGGGGCATAAAAGTGGATCCTATCAACTTGTTTCAACCTAGGATAATAAGCTCATGGGCTTGGTCTTACTTCACCGTTGAGAAAGGAAAAAAGGCTTCCATCTCTAGGTTTAACTCAGACATAGCTTACTTCTTTTCGGGTGTGAAGCAGTGTCAAACCAAAATAGCCAACAAGCATTAGCTCTCCATGAAAAGGAGGTGATCCAGTAGCACATTCCAGTACGGCTACCTATAAGCAACATAAATCAAGTAGATGGAAAAAAAAAAGGTAGAGAATCTGTTGATGAGTTTACCTATTTCTAAGGTATATATTCTTTTCTTACTATAATATCTTGTTTCGACTTTATCGCACTATGTATCATTTGATACCCAATAAACACCCATTCAAATCAAATTTTAATTGAAATGGAGGAATTTCAAGTATATTTAGAGCTAGATAGATCTCAGCAACATGACTTCCTATATCCACTTATTTTTCGAGAGTATATTTATGCACTTGCTCATGATCATAGTTTAAATATAAATGATCCATTTTATTGAAAATTTTGAGTTATGACAATAAATCTAGTTCAGTAATTGTGAAACGTTTAATTTTTCGAATGTATCAATGGAATCATTTTGATTATTTCTGCTAATGATTCTAACCAAACTCCATTTTTTGGTCATAACAATAATTTCTATTATCAAATGATATCAGCGGTATTTGCAGTGATTGCAGAAATTTCGTTTTCCCTAAGATTAGTATTTACCTTAGAAGAAAAAAATCAGCAAAATATCATAATTTACAATCAACTCATTCAATATTTCCCTTTTTAGAGGACAAATTTTCACATTTAAATTATGTATTAGATGTACTAATACCTTACCTCATCCATTTAGAAATCTTGGTTCAACCCCTTCATTACTGGGTTAAAGATGCCTTTTCCTTGCATTTATTACGGTTGTCTTTACAAGTATTGTAATTGGAAGAGTCTTATTACTCCAAAGAAATCTTTTTTTAGTCCAAAGTTTTTCTTGTTCTTATATAATTCTCATGTATGTGAATACGAATCCATCTTATTTTTCTCCGCAACCAATCTTCTCATTTACAATCAACATCTTGTAGAGTTCTTCTTGAGAAAATTTTTTTCTATGGAAAAATAGAACATCTTATAAAAACACATCTTATAAAACCTTTGTTAATGGTTTTCAGGACATCTTATGCTTGTTCAAGGATCCTTTCATGTATTATGTCAGATATCAAGGAAAATCCATTTTGGCTTCAAAAGATATGCTTCTTCTGATGAAAAAATAGAAATATTACTTTTTCAATTTATGGAAATGTCATTTTGACGTGTCGTCTCAATCACGAAGGGTCCGTATAAACCAATTATCCAAAGATTATCTAGACTTTTTGGGCTATTTTTCAAGTTTGCGATTTAATCTATTAGTGATATGGAGCCAAATGCTAGAAAACTCATTTATAATAGATAATGCTATAAAGAAGTCCGATACAAAATTTTCAATTATTCCTATGATTGGATCATTGGCTAAAGCGAGATTTTGTAATACATTAGGGCATCCCATTAATAAGCCGACCTGGGCTGATTCATCAGATTTTGATATTATTGACCGATTTGTGCGTGTATGCAGAAATTTTTCTCATTATCACAGCAGATCCTCAAAAAAAAAAAAAAGAATTTGTATCAAATAAAATATATACTTCGACTTTTTTGTGTTAAAACTTTGGCTCATAAACAAAAAAGCACTGTACGCACTTTTTTGAAAAGGTTAGGTTTGGATTTTTTGGAAGAATTCTTTACAAAGGAAGAACAAGTTCTTTCTTTTATCTTTCCAAGAGCTTATTCTGCTTCGCGAAAGTTATATAAAGGGTGTATTTGGTATTTGGATATTATTTGTATCAATGATTTGGTCAATCATAAATGATTTGGTTATGGGACTGTGTAGTGTAAATAAAATTTTTCATAAATGATGAAGAGATAACAAAAAAATGCATTCATTTCTATTACTATTATTAAATGTTCATACAATAAGAATAAGAAAATAAGAATAAGGTTGATTAACTAAGTATTCAATTCGAATTCTGTTTGGGGAAGAAACTAAGTTTTCTATGTATACATAGAGAAAGTCGTGTGCAATAAAAAATGCAAGCACGATTTGGGGAGGGATTTTGTTACCTTTACCTATACCTATTTTGTTTCATTTTAACAAATAAATTATCTACTCCATCCGATTAGTTTCGGGTTTGAATCCCGGGCAACCCATTGCATTATTATTATCTTATCGAAATGATATTCATATATAAAATGTATGGATATAAATCTGCATTCCACTTTTGTTTTGTAACTCACTTCATTCATTAAAAAAAAAAAAGATTTTGATGAATCTAGATAGATAAGATCATAGATATATATTTGACATTGGTTGACATGGGTATATGTCATGTTATACTATTGAATAATAAGCTCTCATATTTCTATTTCTAAAGAATTTATGTGCTTGGGAGTCCCTGATGATTAACTAAACCAAGATTTTACTATGACTGCAATTTAGAGAGATGCGAAAGCGAAAACCTATGGGGTCGCTTCTGTAACTGGATAACTAGCACTAAAAACTATCTTTACAATGGATGGTTTGGTGTTTTGATGATCCCTACCTTATTGAT
>JAJFZO010000087.1:6270000-6277500 GCA_021397835.1 Moringa oleifera
GTTCAAACAGCACTCAAAGGTAAGGCATTTCCCATTTTTATAGGAACTTCTATACCAGAAACAATGGGATCTCTAATTATAGCCCCTATGGGATGTAAAACATATCTCTTCTCACCATCCCCATAGTGTATGAGACAAATGTATGCATTTCGATTAAGGTCGTATTCTATGGTTACGATTCTACCATATATGTTTTTTTCATTTCGTCGAAAATCGATTTTACGGTATAGATGCTTATGACCTCCCTCTCTATGCCTTGCGGTAATGATTCCTCTAGCATTATGACCTTTATCACAATGATGTTGTCCATAGATCAAATTATTTCGTGGATTGGATTTCACTTGACTGTCTATTGCATGTGCTTGGGGTAAAAGTTTTGCATAAATGTATCGCCATGCTATTAAGTATTTTGATTCAAGCTCTTTTCTTTCTAAGAGGTGGAATAGAATAACTCGGTTAAAGCGTAATGATCATACATCTGTAATGCATTGTATGTCCCATAGTAGGTCCCATTCTTCTACCCTTTCTGGGGAGTCGATGACTATTCATAGCTATTACCTTGACACCAAAGAAGAGTTCGACCCAATACTTTATTTATGTCATAGTTGATCCTGATTTGACATTATAAGTACATTGATTTTTCCTCAATAACCAAATACTTTTGTCTGTAAATACTGCATATTTGATTCCATCTATAAATCTATTTTCTTCCCTGTGAGTTCTAGTTTTAATAGGAATGCTAGTTCTTACCGTTCATATGTTATAATATGAATATACCACACCAATTCGTTATGTATAGATGACGAGATTCCATTGATATAGAGCCAATTCCAATAGACTTATTGGAGGGTCCCATTGGTGTGCATCCAATAGGAATTGAACCTACGAATTCGCCAATTATGAGTTTGGCGTTTTAACCATTCAGCCATGGATGCTTAGCGGGGATCCTCGTACATTGTGAATAACCAAATTCCAATTGAAATGAAATCTTTAGGATAAATCAATGCAATTTAGGAGGAAACAATGAAAGGACATCAATTCAAATCCCAGATTTTCGAATTGAGAGAAATATTGAGAGAGATCAAGAATTCTCACTATTTCTTAGATTCATGGATCCAATTCAATTCAGTGGGATCTTTCATTCACATTTTTTTTTCCACCAAGAATGTTTTATAAACTTTTGGACCCTTGAATTTGGAGTATTCTAGTTTCACGCAATTCACAGGGTTCAACAAGCAATCGATATTTCACGATCAAGGGTGTAGTGCTATTTGTAGTAGCGGTCCTTATATATCATATTAACAATCTAAATATGGCCGAAAGAAAAAATCTCTATTTGATAGGGCTTTTTCCTATACCTACCAATTCCATTAGCCCCAGAAATGATATATTTGAGAAGAATCTTTTGGGTCTTCCAGTATCAATAAGTTGATTGTTTCTCTCCTATATCTTCCAAAGAGAAAAAAGATCTCTAAGAGCTATTTCTTGGATCTGAAAAAGAGTACTTGGGTTCTTCCAATAACTAAAAAGTGTATCATGCCTGAATCTAACTAGAGTTTATGGTGTAGAGGAACTGGATTAAAAAACAGAGGGATTCTAGTTGTAAGATATCTAATGAAACCATCACTGGAATTGATATCTCATTCAAAGAGAAAGATATCAAATATCTGGAGTTTCTTTTTGTATATTATATGGATGATCCAATCCATAAAGGCCATGATTGAGAATTGTTTGATCATTTTTCTATGAGTAAGAGGCGAAACATGATCAACTTGAATTCAAGACAGTTATTCAAAATCTTAGTGAAAGACAGGACTTGTTATCTCATGTTTGCTTTTCGTGAAAAAATACCAATTGAAATAGAAGGTTTCTTCAAACAACAAGGAGCTGGGTTAACTATTCAATTAAATGATATTGAGCATGTTTCCCATCTCTTCTTGAGAGACAAGTGGGCTATTTCTTTGCAAAATTATGCTCAATTTCATATGTGGTAATTCTGCCAAGATCTTTTTGTTAGTTGGGGGAAGAATCTGCATGAATCGTATTTTTTAAGGAACATATCGAAAGAGAATTGGATTTGGTTAGACAATGTGTGATTAGTAAACAAGGATCGATTTTTTAGCAAGGTATGAAATGTATCGTCAAATATTCAATATGATTCCATAAGATCTATTTTCGTTCAAGTAACGGATTCTAGCCAATTGAAAGGATCTTCTGATCAATTTAGAGACCATTTTGATTCCAATAGTAATGAGGACTCGGAATATCACACATTGATCAATCAAAGAGAGATTCAACAACTAAAAGAAAGACCGACTCTTTGGGATCCTTCCTTTCTTCAAATGGAACGAACATTTTCACAGAACATGAGAAGTGGATGAATAATCATCTACTTCCGGAAGAAATCGAAGAATTTCTTAGGAATCCTACAAGACCCATTCGTTCTTTTTTCTTTGACAGATGGTTAGACTTCATCTGGGTTCGATTCCTATTGAGAGGTCCACTAGGGATCAGAAATTGTTGAAGAAAAAATAAGATATTTCTTTTGTCCCTTCTAAGCGATCAAAAAATAAAGAAATAGTTAATATATTCAAGATAATTACGTATTTACAAAATACCGTCTCAATTCATCCTATTTTATCAAATCTGGGATGTGATATGGTTTCGAATGATGAACTGGATATGGACAGTTCCAATAAGATTTCATTCTTGAACAAAAATCCATTTTTTGATTTATTTCATCTATTCCATGACTGGAATAAGGAGGATACACGTTACACCATGATTTTGAATCAGAAGAGAGATTTCAAGAAATGGCAGATCTATTCACTCTATCAATAATCGAGCCAGATCTGGTGTATCATAAGGGATTTTCCTTTTCTATTGATTCCTACGGATTGGATGAAAAATAATTCTTGAATGAGGTATTCAATTCCTGGGATGAATCAAAAAAGAAATCTTTATTGGTTATACCTCCTATTTTTTATGAAAAAAATGAATCTTTTTATCGAAGGATAAAAAAAAAATGGGTTTGGATCTCCTGCGGGAATGATTTGGAAGATTCAAAACCAAAAATAATGGTATTTGCTAGCAACAACATAATGGAGGTAGTCAATCAATATAGATTGATCTGAAATTTGATTCAAATCCAATATAGCACCTATGGAAGAAATGTATTGAATCGATTATTTTTAATAAAGAGATCCGATTGTAACTTCAAATATGGAATTCAAAAGGATCAAATAGGAAATTATACTCTGAATCATAGAACTGTAATGAAATATACAATCAACTAACATTTATCGAATTTACAAAGAGTCCGAAGTAATGGTTCAATCCTCTTATTTTTCTTTCTTGAACTAAGAGATCCATAAATCGGGATCCTAATGCATATAGATACAAATGGTCTAATAGGAGCAAGAATTTTAGGAGCATTTGGAACATTTTGTTTCTAAGCAGAAGAGCCGTTTTCAAGTAGTGTTCGATCGATTACGTATTAATCAATATTTGATTGATTAGTCTGAGGTTATTAACAAAAAATATTTGTCTAAGTCACTTCATTTCTTTTTGTACAAGTTACTTCTCTTTTTATCTAACTCACTTCCTTTTTTCTTTGTGAGTTTCAAGAATATCCCCATTCATAGGTCTGAGATCCACATCTATGAATTGAAAGGTTCAAATGATCAACTCTGTAATCAGTTGTTAGAATTAATACGCCTTCAAATCATTCATTTGAAAAAATTGAAACCTTTCTTATTGGATGATTATAACACTTCTCAAAAATCCAAATTCTTGATCAATGGAGGAACAATATCACCATTTTTGTTCAATAAGATACTAAAGTGGATGATTGACTCATTCCATACTAGAAAAAATCGCAAGAAGTCTGTTGCTAACACTGATTTCTATTTCTCAATGATATCCCACGATCAAGACAATTGGCTGAATCCCGTGAAACCATTTCATAGAAGTTCATTGATATCTTCTTTTTATAAAGCAAATCGACTTTGATTCTTGAATAATCCACATCACTTCTATTTCTATTGTAACAAAAGATTCCCTTTTTATGTGGAAAAGACCCATATCAATAATTATGATTTTACATATGGACAATTTCTCAATATCTTGTTCATTCGCAACAAAATATTTTTCTTGTGCAGTGGTAAAAAAAAAAAAAACATGCTTTTTTGGAGAGAGATACTATTTCACCTTCACCAATTGAGTTACAGGTATCTAACATATTCATATCTAAGGATTTTCCACAAAGTGGTGACAAAAGGTATAACTTGTACAAATCTTTCCATTTTGCAATTCGATCCGATCCATTAGTTCGTAGAGCTATTTACTCGATTGCAGACATTTCTGGAACACCTTTAATAGAGGGACAAATAGTCAATTTTGAAAGAATTTATTATCAACCTTTTCCAGATATGAATCTATCTGATTCAGAAGAGAAGAACTTGCATTAGTATCTCAATTTCAATTCAAACATGGGTTTGATTCACACTCCATGTTCTGAGAAATATTTACCATTCGAAAAGAGGAAAAAAACAGTCTTTGTCTAAAGAAATGTGTTGAGAAAGGGCAGATGGATAGAACCTTTCAACGAGATAGTGCTTTTTCAACTCTCTGAAAATCGAATCTATTTCAAACATATATGCCATGGTTCCTTACTTCAGCAGGCTACAAATATCTAAATTTGATATTTTTAGATACTTTTTTAGACCTATTGCCAATACTAAGTAGCAGTCAAAAATTCGTATCCATTTTTCATGATATTATGCATCGTTCAGATATATCATGGCGAATTCTTTAGAAAAAAATTGTGTCTTCCACAACGGAATTTGATAAGTGAGATATCGAGTAAGTATTTACATAATCTTCTTCTATTCGAAGAAATGATTCATTGAAATAATGAGTCACCATTGATATCGACACATCTGAGATCGTCAAATGTTTAGAAGTTCCTTTATTCAGTCCTTCTCCTTCTCGTTCATACACATCTTCTCTTTGTTTCCCGAGCCTATAGTGAGTTACAGAAAGAGTTCGAAAGAGTCAAATCTTTGATGATTCCATCATACATGATTGAGTTACGAAAACTTCTGGATAGGTATCCTACATCTGAGCTGAATTCTTTCTAGTTAAAGAATCTCTTTCTGGTTGCTCTAGAATAATTAGGAGATTCTCTAGAAGAAATACGGGGTTTTGGAGGCAACATGCTCTGGGGTGGTGATCCCGCTTATGGGGTTAAATCAATATGTTTTCAGAAAAAAAAAATATTTGAATATCAATTTCATCGATATCATCGATCTCATAAGTATCATACCCAATCTCATCAATCGAATCAACTTTTCGAGAAATACGAGACATTGAAGTCATACAAGTAAAGAGATCTATTCATTGACAAGAAAAAGAAAAAAACATGAGTGGTGATTGGATTGATGATAAAATAGAATCTTGGGTTGCAAAAAATGATTCAATTGATGATAAAGAAAGAGAATTATTGGTTCAGTTCTCCACCTTAACGGCAGAAAAAAGGATTGATCAAATTCTATTGAATCTGACTCAGTGATTATTTATCAAAGAATGACTCTGGTTATCAAATGATTGAATAACCAGGAATAATTTACTTACGATATTTAGTTGACATTCATAAAAAGTATCTAATGAATTATGAGTTTAATACATCCTGTTTAGTAGAACGACGGATATTCCTTGCTCATTATCAAACAATCATTTATTCATAAACTTCGTGTGGGGCTAATAGTTTTCATTTCCTGTCTCATGGAAAACCCTTTTCACTCCACTGAGCCCTATCCTCCTCTAGAGGTGTTTTAGTAATAGGTTCTATAGGAACCGTATGATCCTATTTGGTCAAATACCTAGCGACAAACTCCAATGTTCTTTTGATTATAATATTTTTGAACAAATTCTTGGATAACAAACCTAAAGGTTTTTTTATTGATGATATCAATATTGATGATAGTGACGATATTGATGCTAGTGACGATATTGATACTAGTAATGACATTGATGATAGTGACGATATCGATCGTGAACTTGATATGGAGCTGGAGCTTCTAACTATGATGAATGCGCTAACTATGGATATAATGTCAGAAATAAACCGATTTTATATCAACCTTCAATTCGAATGAGCAAAAGCAATGTCTCCTTGCATAATATGGATTCCAAACATTCATGATCTGGATGTGAATGAGTTGAATTACTTATCCCTCAGTCTATTAGTGAACTCTTTCCGGGGATTGTGAAAAGATGTTCCATTAGAAATATTCTTGTTATTGCTTCGACTCATATTGCCCAAAAAGTGGATCCCGCTCTAATAGCCCCGAATAAATTAAATGCATGCATTAAGATGTGAAGGCTTTTTATTCCACAACAACGAAAGCACTTTTTCACTCTTTTATATATTAGGGGATTTCACTTGGAAAAGACAATGTTCCACACTAATGGATTCGAGTCCATAACCTTGGGTTCCAATGCATGAGATCTTGTAGCACTTACCATTAAGGCCCTATTGATTAGTATTACACAGAAGAAATCAATTATAGATACTAATACAATTAGATTTGGTCTTCATAGACAAACTTGGGATTTGCGATCCTAGGTAAGATCGGTTCAGGATCATGGGATCCTTTTCTATCAGATAGGAAAGGCTGTTGCACAAAATGTACTTCTAAGTAATTGCCACATTGATCCTATATCTATTTATATGAAGAAAAAATCATGTAACGAAGGGAATTCTTATTTGTACAAATGGTACTTCGAGCTTGGAACGAGTACGAAGAAATTAACGATGCTTCTTTATGTTTTGAGTTGTTCTACCGAATCAGTCACTCAAGACCTTTGGTCTCTACCCCGACCCGATGGAAAAAATGGGATCACTTCTTATGGATTCATTAAGAATGATGCTGATCTAGTTCATGGCCTATTAGAAGTAGAAGGCACTTTAGTGGGATCCTCATGGACAAAAAAAGATTACAGTCAGTTTGATAATGATCGGGTGACATTGCTTCTTCGGTCCGAACCAAGGAATCCCTTATATATGATCCAAAATGGATCTTGTTCTATCATTGATCAAAGATTTCTCTATGAAAAATATGAATTAGTGTTTGAAGAAAAGGAAAAAGAAGGAGTCCTCGACCCACAACAGATAGAGGAGGAGGTTGACATAGTTTAGGCTCCTAGAATATGGTGCCCTTGGGGCTTTCTATTTGATTGTGTTGAAAGGCCCAATGAATTGGGATTTCCCTGTTGGGCTAAGTCATTTCAGGGCAAGCGGATCATTTATCATGAAAAGGATGAGCTTGAAGTGAATGATTCGGAGTTCTTGCAGAGTGGAACCATGCAGTACTAAACACGAGATAGATCTTCCAAAGAACAAGGCTTTTTTCGAATAAGCCAATTCATTTGGGACCTTGTTGATCTACTCTTTTTCCTATTCAAAGATCAACACTTTGTCTTTATGTTTTCACATCG
>JAJFZO010000087.1:6280000-6285000 GCA_021397835.1 Moringa oleifera
TTGAGTAATAGCAATGAGATTCCCCAATATCATGCTAAGAATAGGTAGGATTTCTAGAAGAAGATGCCATTTGTTTGATGAGAAATAAAAAGGAATCTCGAAAATTCGAGTGGCTAAAGCTGAAACAGCTACTTTCAAAGTAACAAAAAGAAAAGCAATGACTGGAATGGGAGAGTCAGAGTCAAAAAGAGGATTCCTCACTTCTTTCTCTCATTCAAAACCATGCATGAGACTTTCATCTCGCATAGCTCCTAAGTGATAAAAGTAAAGAAGAACTCACCTTCTTTCTTTTTTGATTACCTTCCTCGCGTATGTATAAGATCGAATCCATTCAATTTCTAAAATGAATTACTAATCCTTAACTTTTCAAGGAATCCTTCATCGGTGGTTATGAATGACTGATTTTTTTCAATCTTTTCGACCTTGGTTCCGTAGGAGCAAGTCAGAAGGATCGAGAAATAGAACTATCTGATTTGATTTGTTCTCAATGGCCATGAGATGATCATCTTAGGGTGATACTTTTGTCGATGGATGCTCATATTAGACTCATAGTCTTTGAAGGATGAGAACCAACTATGTAGCATCTACATTGTGAATTCAAGTATGGTATATGTCATTAGTCCGATCCTTTGTAAGAACTACCTGTAATAATGAACTTGCAAAATGGATCTGTTTATCATAAAGAGATTCATTGTTCCTAACCCTGCTTCACCTTAATTGTTATTTGAACAAGTCAAAGTTATGTCTTGGTCTGAGTGGGGATAGCATTTCTCTTCTGCATGTCCATGGAGTTTTGAAAAATCTAAACATCTCAAAGACAGATAATAGATAGAGAGGTAGGAATTTATCAAATGAACCGCACTCCTTCATATACGTCACGAGTCCATTGATAAAGAGGTATGAAAGCTTGAACCCAATTCCTACAATGATGAATATAAGCACAATTGAAATTCCTGGTGGAGTTATACAATTGTGTATTGATAAGACTATTCACTATTTCTTGAAGCTCAATCTCTCCCCCGGATGAACCATATAGCCAAGAGAAAACCATGAACCAAAATAGAAGAGCTTGCCCCACCCATGAGTAAAATATTTCATTGTAGTCTCATTAGACCGTACATCTTTCTTGGTATATCTAGATAATAGGTAGGAGTATAAACTAAAACATTCTGGAGCTACAAAGATAGTTATTAAATTGTTAGCATCGCATAAAAACGTTCCTCATAGAGTAGTTGTTAATACGAATATCAGAAACTCTGTTATAGCCATTTCTATACATTCAATGTACTCTATGGATAGAGAAATATAGAGAGTTGAACATAATAAAACAAGAAATTGAAAGATTTCATTGAAATTGTTCATTTGGGAATTTCCTAAAAAGCTAATCATAGGTTCTTCTCTCCATCAAAACAATAGGGTTGTTATGCTCATTACTAAACTTGTTAAAGATATGAAATATAACCAAGGTATATCTTTTTGATCTGAGGTTGAATCGATCATCAAAAGAAGAATTAGGCCAAAAATTAGGATACATTCTAGGAAAATAAAACTTCCATCGAAGAGAAGCAAATGAAACACTTTCATAAAAATTCTCGTAGAATCGAGAATGAAAATTTCATTCTATACATGCTAAATCATGAATTAGTAACTGCATCCAATCTCCAAAAAAATCTCAATTGTTTCAAACTTTTTAGTTTTGGATTGGAATATTTACGGAATCCCCATGAATAAGATCAAACCTTATTCCATGGTATTTACATGAGATTCCTCTTTCTTATTCTTAAGCAATTCCCCGAGAGGGCTTAGTTGATCCATGATTTATGTTTCGTTTTTTGTTTCCTTCTCATTTGTTTCGAGAGATAGATCAATCAATTTCGATTCTTTCTTTTCCTATTGATTCTTTTTCGATCGAGATGTATGGATCCATTGATCTATGTGTCTATATAGATCTTGTTCATGGATTAACGAAAATGTGCAAAAGCTCTATTTTACTTTGCCATTCTATGAGTCTCTTCCTTTTTGCGTATGGCATCGCCACTCCCTTTGGCAGCATCTACTAATTCGGAACTTAATTTGAAAGCCATATTTCGACCCAGACGTTTTTGAGATGCCCCTAATAACCAATGAATGGCAAGTGCTTTTCCTTTTGTGGATCCTATTTCAATGGGAACTTGATGAATTGATCCGTTTACACGTCTTGCTTTTACTGCAATATCAAAAGTTACTCCTCATATTGCTTGACGTAAAACAGATAGTGGATTTGTTTTTGTCTTCTGTTGAATCTTTTTCAAGGCTTGATAGATAATTTGATAAGCCAATGATTTTTTTTCGTGTTTCAGAATACGGTTAGCCAACATGTTAAGTAATCGATTACTATAAATTGGATCAGATTTTGCAGTTTTTTTTCTGCAGTAGCTCAACGTGAAACGGGCTTGAAAGGGGTTCAAGAATCAGTTTTCTTTTTATAAGGGCTAAAATCATTTATTTTGGCTTTTTGACCCCATATTGTGGGGTGAATCTTGAAAGATATGAAAGATCTCCCTCCAAACCGTACATATGACTTTCATCGAATATGACTTTCCACAGAATTTTATATGCATCTATGAGATCGAGTATAGAATTCTGTTTACTCACTTTAACTAAGTATCCGTTTCCCTCCTTTTCCTACTAGGAATAGAAATCCTATATTTTACATATCCATATGATTGAGTCCTTGGGTTTTCGAAATAGTGTAAAAAGAAGTGTTTCAAATCATTACTATTTGACCCGGACTTGTTCTAAAAAATTCGAGACATTTCGAATTGTTTGTTGACACAGACAAAGTCAAGGAAAACCTCTAAAATTATTTCAGTATTGGACCTTGGACATATAATAGTTTCGAATCGAATCTCTTTAGAAAGAAGATCTTTTGTCTCATGGTAGCTTTCTCTAGTCCCCTTACGAAACTTTCGTTATTGCGTTAGCCATACACTTCACATATATCTAGCGATTCACATGGCATCATCAAATGATACAAATCTTGGATAAGAATCTACAACGCACTAGAACGCCCTTGTTGATGATCCTTTACTATGACAGCATCTAGGGTTCCTCGAACAATGTGATATCTCACATCAGGTAAATCCTTAACCTTTCCCCCTCTTACTAAGACTACAAAATGTTCTTGTGAATTATGGCCAATACCAGGTATATAAGCAATGATTTCAAATCCAGAGGTTAATTGTACTCTAGTAACTTTACGTAAGGCAGAGTTTGGTTTTTTTGGGGTGATAGTGGAAAAGTTGATACATAAGTCACCCTTACTGCCACTCTATAGAACCGTACATGAGATTTTCACCTCATACGGCTCCTCGTTCACTTCTTTAGAAGTCACTGGGTCTTTTTCCTCATTCGAGAATCTCCTCCCGTCTCCCACTCTATCCCGAATAGTAACTAGGACAAATTCAGTCACATTTTCATGTTCTAATTGAACACTTTCCATTTTTGATTATTCTCAAAGTAGAAGATTTTTCTCTTTACCAAACATCTGCGGATCCAATCACACGATCTTATAATAAGAACAAGAGATCTTTCTCGATTAATCCCTTTGCCCTTCATTGTTCAAGAATCAAAAAGATACTTTTTCAAGTTTGAATTTGTTCATTTGGAATCTGGGTTCTTCTACTTCATTTTTATTTACTTATTTATTTATTATTTTTTTTCTCTTTATTTTTTTTATTTTCTTTATTTTATTCCCTTCCATACTTCCTTCCTTAAGTCCTATAGGTTTAATTCTATAGAATCTGACCTATTTTCTTATTGAGCAAAGGGTACAAAATCAATTAAATCAGATTGATTTTTTGATCAAAAGCACTATGTGAAATCTTCGGTTTTTTCCTCTTTCTCTATCCTTATCCCATAGGGATAGCACTTGAATCAATAGAGAACCTTTTCTTCTATATCTACATGAATCAATTATGAATCGATATTATTACATTCCAATTCCTTACCTCTCAAGAAAAATCCCAAATTAGATCCCAAATTGACGGGTTAGTGTGAGCTTATCCATGCGGTTATGCATGCTTCGAATAGGAATCCATTTTCTGAAAGATCATGGCTTTCATTCTTTGGTGGGTCTTTGAAATCCTTTCGATGACCCATGTTGTGTTAAAGGGATATCTATATGATCTGATCGATTGCATAAAGCCCGCAATAACAACAAAACCAGGGAAAGTATACATAAGTATACAGAAAAGACAGTTTTTTTCTATTATATTAGTATTAGATTAGTATTAGTTAGTGATCTCGGCTCAGTGAGTCCTTTCTTTCGTGATTAATTGTTGGCACCAGTCCTACATTTTGTTTTTATGGACCGAGAAGAAAGGAGGCTCAGTAGGAAGAGAATTGTACCATAGAAGCAAGGAGGTCAACCTCTTTCAAATATACAACATGGATTCTGGCAATGCAATGTAGTTGGGCTTTCATGTTGACCTGTATGAATCATCTTTTTTTATGGAGGTAAATATTTGCCTGCTAGGCAAGAGGATAGCAAGTTACAAATTTTATTTCAGTAGGACATGTATTTCTATTACTATGAAATTCATAAATGAACTTTATGGTAGTTAATCGTGGCATTACTATTATCCTTTTTGTAGTGACGAATCTTGTATGTGTTCCTAAGAAAAAGAATTTGTCAATTTTTTGAGGTCTTAAAAGGGTGTGGAAACACATAAGAACTCTTGAATGGAAAGGAAAAAGAGATGTAACTCAAGTTCCTTCGAAAATGGGAAGATCTTTGGCGCAAGAAGAAGGGGTTGATCCGTATCATCTTGACTTGGTTCAGATTTTTCTATTTTTTTAAGAAAAGAATACCATTTTTCCTACCCGTATTGAATAAAACATGCTGAGCCAAATCTTCTTCATGTAAAACCAGCTTGATTTAGATCAGGAGAATCATACAGTTTTACGTTATGAAACCATGTGCTATGGCTCGAATCCGTAGTCAATCCTATTTTCGCTAG
>JAJFZO010000087.1:6290000-6297500 GCA_021397835.1 Moringa oleifera
ACTAAGTGGAGATCTGAATTGACTGATGTTGAAGAATCAACAGATGAGTTGTGGTTAGGGGTGAAATGCCACTCGAACCCAAAGCTGGCTGGTTCTCCTCGAAATGCGTTGAGGCATAGCAGTTGACTGGACATCCAAGGGTAAAGCACTATTTCGATACGGGCTGAGAGAGTAGTACCAAATCGAGGCAAACTCTGAATACTAGATATGACCTCAAAATAATAGGGGTCATGGTCGGCAAGTGAGATAATAAGGGATAAGCTTCATCGTTGAGAGGGAAACAACCCAGATCACCAACTAAGGCCCCTAAATGACCACTCAGTGATAAAGGAGGTGGGGGTGCAGAGATAGCCAAGAGGTTTACCTAGACACAGCCACCCTTGAAATAGTGCATAATAGCTCACTGATCGAGCGCTCTTGCGTCGAAGATGAATGAGGCTAAGCGATCTGTCGAAGTTGTGGGAT
Source organism: Moringa oleifera (assembly GCA_021397835.1). Lineage (NCBI taxonomy): Eukaryota > Viridiplantae > Streptophyta > Magnoliopsida > Brassicales > Moringaceae > Moringa > Moringa oleifera. The sequence goes on from JAJFZO010000087.1 coordinate 6,290,466, forward strand.
GTAAAAATGCATCGATAAGGGAGCGTTCTACCTTAAAGGGAAGCACCCGCGCGAGTAGGGGTGGACGAAGCAGAAGCAAGAATGTCGGCTTAAGTAACGCAAACATTGGTGATAATCCAATGCCTCGAAAACCCAAGGGTTCCTCCGCAAGGTTCATCCACGGAGGGTGAGTCAGGGCTTAAGATCAAGCTAAAAGGCATAGTCGATAGACAATAGGTGAATATTCCCTTACTACCCCTTGTTGGTCCCAAGGGACGGAAGAGGCTAGGTTAGCCGAAAGATGGCTATCGGTTCAAGGACGCAAGGTGCCCCTATTTTTTCAAGGTAATAAGGGGTAGAGAAAATGCCCCGAGCCAATGTTTCGAGTGCCAAGATACTCCTAGGTAAAGCTTTGTGCTTTTCCTGCTTAGGTGGAAGGCGAAGAAGGCTTCCTTCTGGGGGCGCCCGAGCCATCAGTGAGATACCACCTTGGAAGAGCTAGAATTCTAACCTTGTGTCAGGACCTATGGGTTAAGGGACAGTTTCAGGTAGACAGTTTCTATGGGGTGTAGGCCTTCCAACAGGTAACGGAGGCATGCAAAGGTTTCCTCGGGTTGGACAGAGATTAGCCCTCGAGTGCAAAGGCAGAAGGGAGCTTGACTGCAAGACCCACCTGTCGAGCAGGGAATAAAAGTCTGCCTTAGTGATCTGACGGTGCCGAGTGGAAGGGCTGTAACTCAACGGATAAAAGTTACTCTAAGGATAATAGGCTGATCTTCCCTAAGAGCTTACATCGACGGGAAGGTTTGGCACCTCGATGTCGGCTCTTCGCCACCTGGGGCTGTAGTATGTTCCAAGGGGCTGTTCGCCCATTAAAGCGGTATGTGAGCTGGGTTCAGAACGTCATGAGATAGTTCAGTCCACATCTGGTGTGGGCGTTAGAGCATTAAGAGGACCTTTCCTTAGTACGAGAGGACCGAGAAGGGCATACATCTGATGTACTAGTGATCGTGTCCACAGTAAACACTAGGTAGCCAAATGTGGAACGGATAACTGGTGAAAGCATATAAGTAGTAAGCCCACCCCAAGATGAGTGCTCTCCTATTCCGACTTCCCTAGAGCCTTTGGTAGCATAGCCAAGACAACAATGGGTTCTCTGCCCCTACGGGGATGGAGTGACAGAAGTTTTGAGAATTCAAAAGGTCACGGCGAGACGAGCTGTTTATCATTACGATGGGTGTTAAGTGGAAGTGCAGTGATGTATGCAGCTGAGGCATCATAACAGACTGGTAGACTTGAACCTTGTTCTTACATGACTCGATCAATTCGATCAGGCACTCGTCATTTATTTTCATTCTTCAACTCTTTGACAACACAAAAAAACCATTGTTCAACTCTTTGACAACAAGAAAAAACCAAAAGCTCTGCCCTCTCTTTCTATCTATCCAAGGGATAGAAGGGCAAAGGCCTTTGGTGTCCCCTCCAGTCAAGAATTAGAGCCTCACAATCACTAGCCAATATGCTTTTCTCACATTCCTTTCTTCATTCATGGTTCGATATTCTGGTGTCTTAGGCGTAGAGGAACAACACCAATCCATCCTGAACTTGGTGGTTAAACTCTATTGCAGTGACGATACTGTAAGGGAGGTCCTGCGAAAAAATTGCTCGACGACAGGATGATAAAAAGCTTAACACTTTTCATTCTTATTATTTTTTAATATAAAAAAATGAAAAATGAAAAGGTCGTCTTATTCAAAACCAAAACCCCAATTATGAAATCCCTTCTCTCCTACTTCACACCTCGAAATGCATCGTTCTTATAGAGAGAAAGGCGCTTTCACATCTTCTTAATCCGAAATGAAATGTTTGCAGAGAGAAAAAGTTCCTTTTTTTTAAGGGTACTTTTAGGAACAGATCCAGTAGAGACATGGTGGGGCCTGTAGCTCAGAGGATTAGAGCATGTGGCTACGAACCACGGTGTCGGGGGTTCAAATCCCTCCTCGCCCACAACTGGCCCAAAAAGAAAGGACCTTTCCCTTTGGGGGTAGGAAAATCATGATCGGGATAGTGAACTCAAAGCTATGGAACTTGAGGATGGGTCTTTTGTCAAAATGGAGTCACCTTACTTTTTATTTAGATTTAAAATTTATCGAAAATGGTTTTTTACCATATAGTATTAGTATTCCCGACACGAATTAGCATATTTTTTTAATGCCCCATAATTCTTCCTCAGACAGGGAATAGCAGAGCAAGTACAAGTATTAATAGCATAGCAAAAATATGTTCCTCGTCATTAAATTAATATGTTTGCTCGTGGTAATTGTGACCTCTCGGGAGAATCGATGACTGCATCTTTGATGCATTTATTAGAACTAGTACATCTGATAATTCTTAATTGGCTAGTTGTAAATAGCCCCAAGACTATGGAACAAAGGATTATCCCAGACCTTCACCGAGATATTGACGGTGATTCTCAAATATCGCAGAACAGAATGTAATACGATGATATAGAAGGCAATAGAAGCAGGGAGCAGGTTACCTACTCTTAACGGTCAAAGTGAACCCTTTCATTCTAACATTCTGAATTCTTTAATTTGGAATGAATTAAATCTCCCTAAGTAGGATTCGAACCTATGACTAGTTAGTTAACAGCTGACCACTTTACCATTGAGCTATTGAGGAACAATGAGAGATTAGTTCTCATAGAGTTCAATTCCTGTTCTCATCCCATGATTAATATGAACTCGAAGTTTCCTTCATAACCCTCGAAACTTCTTCATAGTGGCTCCTTTCCATGCCTCGGTTCATAAGGAACCTTAAAGTGGCTTTGTTTCACTATAGTTCATCCATATCTCAATTCTATTCATTTAATATCCCTTTAGTGTCATAGACATAAGAGATGACATTTCTAGTCTATCTCTTTCTATTTCTATATATGGAAAGTTTCAAAATCATCATATAATAATCCAGAAATTGAAATAGAAAAGAGAAAAAGGGAGGTTTATGATGATTTTGAAATCTTTTATACTAGATAATCTAGTATCCTTATGCATGAAGATAATCAATTCACTCATTATGGTCGGACTTTATTATGGATTTCTGACCACATTCTCCATAGGGCCCTCTTATCTCTTCCTTCTCCGAGCTTGGGTTATGGAAGAAAGAGAAGAAGGAACCGAGAAGAAGGTATCAGCAACAACTTGTTTTATTGCGAGACAGCTCATGATGTTCATATTGATCTATTATGCGCCTCTGCATTTACCGTTGGGTAGACCACATACAATAACTGTCCTAGCTCTACCATATCTTTTGTTTCATTTCTTCTGGAACAATGATAAATACTTTTTTGATTATGGATCTACTACCAGAAATTCAATGCGTAATCTTCGCATTCAATGTGTATTCCTGAATAATCTCATTTTTCAATCATTCAACCATTTCATTTTACCAAGTTCCATGTTAGCCATATTAGTCAACATTTATATGTTTCGATGCCACAACAAGATGTTACTTGTAATAAGTAGTTTTATTGGTTAGTTAATTGGTCACATTTTATGCAAGAAATGGGTTGGATTGGTATTAGTCTGGATATAGTAAAATAATTATATTAGGTCTAATGCACTTATTCGATCTAATAAATATAAGTACCTTGTGTCAGAATTGAGAAATTCTATGACTCGAATCTTTAGTATTCTCTTATTTATTACCTGTGTCTACTATTTAATCAGAATATCGTTACCCATTTTTACTAAGAAACTAAAAAGAACCTCAGAAACGAAAGAAAGGGGGGACTAAATAGGACCAAGAGGTATCCACCGAAGAAGATCCTTTTCTTTCTCTTTTTTTGAAAGAAAAGGAGGATCCAGACAAAATCGATGAAACGGAAGAGATCCGAGTGAATGGAAAGGAAAAAAAATATAAGGATGATAAATTTTAATTTAATAAACATACAAGGGGCATGCTATGAATATAAAAAATGCCTAGTTTATGAAAATCTAGATGGGAATGTAATAATATCGATTTATGATCGATTCATATAAATATAGAAAAAAAGGTTCTCTATTGATTCAAGGGTTGTCCCTATGGGATAGGGATAGGGATAGAGAAAGAGGAAGAAACCGAAGATTTCACATAGTGCTTTTGATCGAATAATCAATCTGATTTAATTTATTTCGCACCCTTCGTTCAATGAGAAAATGGGTCAAATTCTATGGAATCAAACCTATGGGACTTAATGAAGGATTGGTGGAAGGGAATAAAATAAACAAAAGAAATAAAAAAAGAAAAAGAGAGAAAAAATAATAAATAAATAAGTAAATAAAAATGAAGTAGAAGAACTCATAATCAAATGAACAAATTCAAACTTGAAAAAGTATCTTACTAATTCTCGAGGAATTAGGGGCAAAGGGATTGATTGAGAAAGATCTCTTGTTCGTGTTATAAGATCGTGTAATTTGATTCGTAGATGTTTGGTAAAAATAAGGGTCGTTTCCTTTAAGAATAATCAAAAATGGAAAGTGTTCAATTAGAACATGAAATGTGACTGAGTTTATCCTAGTTACTCTTCAGGACGGAGTGGAAGAAGGGACGAGATTCTTGAATGAGGAAAAGGACCCAATGACTTCGAAAGAATTGAATGAGGAGTCGTATGAGGTGAAAATCTCTTATACGGTTTTGTAGAGTGGCAGTAAGGGTAAGTTATCTGTCAACTTTTCCACTGTCACCCCCAAAAAACCAAACTTTACCTTACGTAAAGTTGTCAGAGTATGATTAACCTTTGGATTTGAAATCATTGCTTATATACCTGGTATTGGCCATAATTCACAAGAACATTCTATGGTCTTAGTAAGAGGGGGAAGGGTTAAGGATTTACTTGATGTGAGATATCACATTGTTCAAGGAACCTTAGATGCTGTCAGAGTAAAGGATCATCAACAAGGGCATTCTAGTGCATCGTAGATTCTTATCCAAGACTTGTATCATTTGATGATGTCATGTGAATTGCTAAAAACATGTGAAGTGTATGGCTAACCCAATAAAAAAACTTTTGTAAGGGGACTGGAGCAGGCTACCATGAAACAAAAGATCTTTTTTCCAAAGAGATTTGATTCAGAACTATTATATGTCCAAGGTCCAATATTGAAATAATTTTGGAGGTTTTCCCTGACTTTGTCCATGTTAACAAATAATTCGAAATGCCGCGACCTTTTTAGAATAGGTCCGAGTCAAAATAAAAATGATTTAAAACACTTCTTTTTACACTATTTTGGAAACCCAAGGACTCAATCGTATGGATATGTAAAATACAGGATTTTCAATCCTAGTAGGAAAAGGAGGGAAACGAATACTCAATTTAAAATGAGTGAACAAAATTTCATACTTGATCTCATAGATACATATAGAATTCTATGGAAAGCCGTATTCGATGAAAGTCGTATGTACGGTTTGGAGGGAGATCTTTCATATCTTTTGAGATCCACCTTATAATATGGGGTTAAAAAGCCAAAATAAATGATTTTAACCCTTATAAAAAGAAAACTGATTCTTGAACCCCTTTCACACTCATGTCACGTCGAGATACTGCAGAAGAAAAAACTACAAAATCCGATCTAATTAATCGTAATCGATTAGTTAACATGTTGGTTAACCTTATTCTAAAACACGAAAAAAAAATCATTGGCTTATCAAATTATCTATCGAGCCTTGAAAAAGATTAAACGAAAGACAAAAACAAATCTACTATCTATTTTACGTTAAGCAATATGTGGAGTAACTCCCGATATAGCAGTAAAGCAAGACATGTAGGCGGATCAACCCATCAAGTCTTTATTGAAATAGGATCCACACAAGGAAAAGCACTTGTCATTCATTGGTTATTAGGGCAATCTTGAAAACATCTGGGTCGAAATATGACTTTCAAATTAAGTTCCAAATTAGTAGATGCTACTAAAAGGAGTGGCGATGCTATATGAAAAAAGGAAGATACTCATAGAATGGCAAAGGCAAATAGAGCTTTTGCACATTTTCGTTAATCCATGAACAGGATCTATATAGACAAATAGATCCATGGATCCATACATCTCGATCAAAAAAGAATCAATAGAAAAATAAAAAACTGAAATTGATCGATCTATTTCTCTAAACAAGTGAAAAAAAAACAAAAGATGAAACATAAATCATGGATCAACTAAGCCCTCTCAGGGAATTGCTTAAGAATAAGAAAGAGGAATCTCATGTAAATACCATGGAATGAGGTTTGATCTTATTCATGGGGATTCTGTAAATATTCCATTCCAAAAATAGAAAGTTTGAAACAATTGAGATTTTTTTGGAGATTGGATGCAGTTCCTAATTCATGATCTGGCATGTACAAAATGAAAATTTCATTCACGATTCTATGAGAATTTTTATGAACACCTTTCATTTGCTTTTCTTCGATGGAAGTTTTATTTTCCTAGAATGTATCCTAAATTTTGGCCTAATTTTTCTTCTGATGATCGATTCAACCTCTAATCAAAAAGGTATACCTTGGCTATATTTCATCTTTTCAACAAGTTTAGTAATGAGCATAACGACCCTATTATTCCGATGGAGAGAAGAACCTATGATTAACTTTTTAGGAAATTTCCAAACGAACAATTTCAACAAAATCTTTCAATTTCTTATTTTACTATGTTCAACTCTCTGTATTCCTTTATCCGTAGAGTACACTGAATGAATAGAAATGGCTATAACAAAGTTTCTGTTATTCGTATTAACAGCTACTCTAGAAGGAATATATTTTATGAGTGTTAACGATTTAATAACTATCTTTGTAGCTCCAGAATGTTTCAATTTATGCTCCTACCTATTATCTGGATATACCAAGAAAGATGTATGATCTAATAAGGCGATTACAAAATATTTACTCATGGGTGTGGTAAGTTCTACTATTCTGGTTCATGGTTTCTCTTGGCTATATGGTTCATCATACATAAATGTATAACTCCCTAGGAATTTCAATTGCGCTTATATTCATCACTATAGGAATTGGGTTCAAGTTTTCCCAGCCTCTTC